>JAWWEN010000020.1:8743996-8760303 GCA_035582955.1 Sycophila texana
GTTCAGAGAATAAAATATGATTTTACTCCCTCTGCAGAGGTCAATAAAGTGGACTTTATGGATGATTAGGGTAAAAATGAACTTTTTATCTACTATACACACAATCGAAAACATTCCATTGAAAAATCAATGGATTTATAGTGCAACGCAACGAACTTGCACCAGAACATTTTTTTTCACGGTCATTTAAAGATTGATCGATACCTTCAAAGACACGCCTAGTAATCGATCTTCGCATATAGAAAAACCTGATAAGCATATTCTAAAAAGTAAGCGACGAATAAGGCCGAAAATCGGCTTCCGCGAGCTTTTTTTCCTCAAAAGGCGGGTATCTCTTGAGGAGCGCGCACTGCACGGGCCTGTTCTCTCGCTGGCAAGGGGGAATCGATTCGTGAAGGCCGTTCAATGCCGCGCGCGCGCGCGACGACGCCGGGGCCCTTTGCACGAGCTCACGACAGCGGGCGTCGGCGATCGCTCCCGCTCGGTTCCCCCCTTCTCTTTTATCCTCGAAAGTTGCCGCGTTCTCGCGTCAGCGTGCATATACGCGAGACCGCGGTGTGCGTCGACCCTCGCGGATTGTCGTGTGAGATGCAATGCGATGCACCTTTTCCTGAGGTTGTATCGACCTATGGGATTTGTTTTTTAGATTTTGGATCTCGCTCTGGCAAGATACTGTAGGGAGAAAAATGTTGCACTAAAAATTAAATTAGGCTTTGTTAAAGCAGGGACAAACTCGATACTAGTGCGAGAATAATTACATCCTCGCTCATGTATCGAACAGTATTTTATGCAACTCTGTGCGTAAAGAACAGCACACTTGCGTGTGCTAAATCAGTACTTTACGACGTCGTTGCATAAAATATCGTTCGGCACACGTGCGTAAATTGATTATCGCTCGTGGGTGATTATCGTGGGTGGCTCGCTTCGCTCGGGCGATAAACTCACCCACTTGCGACAATCAACTTTTACGCACTTGTATCGAAATAGTTACTTATTCCCGTGGTCCATACGTAATTTTTTTGTCTAGCGAGGGCGAAAATGCGACTTTTTTGAAGCGGCGGCGGGAGTAAAAGTGGAATTTTAGCCTAGCTGGGCAAAAAAATACTATTTCGATCAACGTGTACAAAGCATGATTTTACGTAGCTGATTTTAAGAATGCATGCATAAAATCGTAAATCATAAAAAAAAATAGTATGATGACTAGCTAACTTTACTATATAAATGTAATGAAATTTAATACAAATATAGTAAAATTTAATTTGAATATTTTAAAATTTACTAGACGATAATCAATTCTTTTATTTTTGTCATTGCTTTAGTAACGACTCCATTGTAATTTTTAATAAAACATTATTCTCCTTGTGTAAGGTTCTTGATTCTCTGTGAAATGCAAGTTAATTAAGCGAGATTGATAATTAAATATATAATGTTTCCACAAACTTATCTAATAATAATTTAAATGATGATTATTATAATCTAATTTATTTTAAATGACAGAAGAATACCAACAGATCGTTAATTTAATAATCGTGCGGGTAGATTATATATTATGTTAGCTAAAAAAAATCTCTTATCAACGAAAAAAGTGCGTCAAATTTAATTTTTTAAACGACTTCTAATCTCCGAGATAAGTAGAAGAGCAATTAGAAATGCACTTGATAAAAATGATATTGGATTATTCATTTTTATATTTATAGATACAGTAATGTCTGTACTAGTATAACAATTTTTTTCTTCAATTTTTCAACAAAATTTTATACTCGCATAGACGTTTATAAATAAACAATACGCTTCGCACGTAATAAAATTGCAATAAAAAATTCTCATGTTATACATCTCAATATTAATGAAAGCAATATACTGTGCGTAAGCAGCATAATCAGTCGTTAAATAAAAATAATTAATAAAGTTGATTAAACATTTGCGGTACTTATAAAATTTATCGAAATTGCAATCGATCCTAACGAGCGCGCTATCAAATCGGTCATCGTCCGGCCCAGGCAACAAGCACGAGCGCTTGCGCGCCTTTGACCGCGCAATTGTGAAATCGAGAAAATTACCAAGGACGAGTAGTAGCGAGCGTGCTTTCTCACTTTGTCGCGATTGAGTTATTTTTGTTGTTACGCTGCTCGCGGTATTTTGTTCAGATCGAATAAAATCAATGAGGGTCTCGGTGAGAGGTAAGAATGGCGAGGATATATAAAGGTACACATCACATGCAGCTTGATAAAGAAAGCAATTAACATTTTTTAAAGTATAGAATCTTCCGTGTGGATGACGATGACGCTACCCTTTTTTAAAACGCAATTATCATTTCGATGAGCAAAGACTGCGATTCTCAATTTTTTTTTTAATTTTCGATTATTTTATTGTCTGTTATACTGTAATGAAGAGGTCAATTATCTATTTTTTGTGATTCGATCGCACAAAAAAGTCAATAATGCAATCAATAAAATATTGCAAATACCATACGATCAGAACTGGATGGCTTCATTTTCTTACATTATGATAATACAGGTTTTTAATGAATAAAGCTACAATGCAAAGAAGCCTTGAAATAATAATAATATATTAATTTCGATATTTTATTATGTGGCAAAAAGTAAGTTTTTAAATACTGCAACAAATATACGTACCACTGCTTCTTCCTAAAGTGGTAATAACTAAAAATATAAACTTAAAGATTAAGTCTTCGGTTAATTTAAAAATTAAAAACCTTATAATATGTATACTTGCTTAATAAAAAGTTATTATTTGCCTTGTATATTATTACTCACATATATTTCTTTGAATATTGTTATCATGTAGTTTCCTATCCTACTGGTATGCTATCATCCTGCTGTTCATATACAATGTGTAAGAACAAGTGTCATTATAAAAAAAATTAAAAAAATTACATCTTCTATTAATTGTTATTAAAAAATTGGAAGTATAAGTTAATTTTGAATACCGAATTATTCAAATGGATGATTAAGGAAAAACACGTTATCGGTAACAAGAGAGAAAGATAAAAGTGACAGTATGGAGAGAAGGTAAATACCGAAAAAGAAGGTGCCGGAGAGGCCTGCGAAAGTGGATGTTAATTGGTTCCAGAGTAAACTTTTTCACGCCCGGCAGTGCAGAAACAAAAAGCGTGAAAGAAAGCAGGCAGGAGCCAGGGGGAAGAGGCACGTGCGACAAGGAGCAAAAAATAAGCGGAGACGCCGTTGTCCGAAAAGGAAAAAAATCCTCAGCTCCGCATACCAGCGCGTATCATTTCGCGTGGAGGTTCGCGTCCTCGTCCTTGTCGAGGTCTTCTACCCGGTGTAAGAGCGTCAACGGCCCGAAAATGTGTGACGCAAACCAAAGCGAGTAAACAACCGCCGAAAAACTGTAAGGATCACTACCCTTCGTCAATGATGACGCCATTCGCATTCTCGAGGGTGCACGCATTTGCATTTGCAACTGCTCGAAGGAGCGTGGAACTTCCGTCGAATGTTTACTGGGCTTGTTATTTGGTTACTTTAAAGCCCACTAGAATTTCATTACCGCGCTGCTACTGAAATTGAAAATCACCAAGTTCATTTTATATGCACCATTTTACTTTTTATTGAAATTTATTAGTAACAAGTAAAATAATGCTTATAAAATGCAACTGAACTTGCTGATTTTCAATTTATTAAATTATATAATTTAATGAGATTAAAAAGTTAGTTTGAAAATGTTTCATTATAACAAAGAATCCTTATTTATTTTTGTTCGGTGATTACACTGTCTATGCAATTATTATACAATTAGTATAATCGGCGTATAAAAATAAACAAGGATTCTCTTTTATGATTAAAATATTTGGAATCTATTTTTTTGATTTCGATGAGCTTTTAATTGATTAGACTAATTGTGCAATTGATTACACTAATTGCATAATTAGTGTAATCGCAATATAAAAATAAAAAACGATTTTTGGGCTATTTTTAAACTATTTTTATAGAAGTAAAATTGTTTAATCACTTGAATGACCAAAGGAGCTTTTATTGATGTAGCGTTTATAGCAATCAGAATAACCTGAAAGTGCTCTTATTCCTATCGAAGAAACTTCAATTTATCGTCACTTGTAAGGCAGAAAGGTGAGATTTTGTATATCGATTACAACGTCCTTGATACCGTGTACGCGGTATCTATTCTTATCAGAAACCAATTCCTTTCAGAAGTAGTATCTACTTCTTCTGCAGCTTTTTGCAAAGAAATTCATAATACTTTATTTCCGTTTATTTAAATAAATTAATTGATTTTAATTTTGTATCAACAAAATTTAGTGTACTTAAAAATTTTGTTAATTAATTTTAGAAGTACAATAAAAAGTCGAAAAATCGCCACCTTGTACGGAGAAAGTTTTCAATGTAGGGTTGTATAGGTCAAGATCGTCAGAGTAGTAAAAACATTAATTAAATAAAAAGTTCCACTTGAGTAATTCTAATTTACTTGTATGCCTTAAAAGTACAATAAAGAAAAGAAATTGCAACAATTTTTCATTTAAGAAAATTTGATGACTTGGGCTTCTTCATCTAATTATCCTTAAAACTTCGAGTGCACAATACCAGTTGAGGCGTCAAAAATACGACGTCGGAAGTGTCGTGAAAAAGTCACATTAAAATACCTTTAAAACTTAAAATATCGTCATTTCCATTTATGATTCTATAAAATTATTTTTAGGCTATTTTTATATAAAAAAGGCCATAGCTAAATCAAGTTAAGCTTTTATCCCTAGAATTCAGTTTTATGATAAGAATTAAACTATTACTTTTGTGCTTTGTTCATTTATGAATCTAAATGCTTACTTTTATCTGAAACTCTTACAATTCAAAAATGTTTTCGAAAAACAGGGATGATTACCTTACTTGAAAATTATATACACCGAATCGACGATCTGGTTCTTCAAGTTTAAAAATAACTATAACGATTCTTATATAAAGTTCCAAAAATCATCACAAAAAGATTATGAAATATCACAAAGGAGTCTCGTGCATATCGTCGGGGTATAACTTAAACTGTAATCTCCTCTTCTCCATGTCAGTGGTAATTACCTCGCTTTATATTCAAGATAAACAAGTGCCGCATTTTCTTTTTCTCTCTGTAAAATTTTTTCGCGGTGCAACTTCGGTATACCCGATGGTTTTTCCTGAACTTCTTCCCGGAGACTCAAAAATCCCGCACAAAAGGACGAGATCTCGCAAAGATGTATATCGTGCAGAAACAAAGACGGGATGCACGTCCGTCTGGGTAAAAGTGCAAGACCTTCGGCGGGAGTGTTGGGATCGGGTTGGGACAAGTTTTGCCTGTAGCGTTTGCATCCAACATATATTACCGGGTACCATTCCACGACGATCATGGCGAGAAAAAGTTGCTCCTCTCGTGCACAGACGAAAAGCACGTGATAGCACGGGCACATCAAAGGTAATTAGGCGTGACGCTCGAGATAAGCATCTTCACAAATTGATTTTATGGACTTTTTGCAAAGTCAAGGTTATAAAAAGCGAGAGATATAAAAAAAAACTTCTGCGGTGCACAATATATGATCGAAGGTCACTTTACCATTAGTTATGGTTTATAATTAAAGTTGAATTTATCGCGCATTCGTTTTGATGCAAGCATGTGGGTACTTTAATTTATTTTCACGACACAATCACTGCAGTGTCAAATGTTAAACCAACATCCATTATTTAACATTTGCCTACACAAAACGTTTAAGGATATACATTAAACCGTTTTAATTTACAGTCACAATAAATTAATTCGCTGCCAACGGATAGCGAGGGAACAAGGAGTGCGTGGAAGTAGGAAGACCGGATCACTTTGAATGATTGCTATATGACCGGCTAACGGCTGATACCGTGGACGGGAAATGTCTCGTTGGCGCAGGCAGGAAATACGGGATGAGACCCTCCAACGACTCGAAAACAAGTCACTTTCGACCCACCCTTAATTGTCTCGATTTATTATTACAAATCTGCTTTTTTCTTCGAGAATTAGCATAAATTGTATTTACAAATATACAAGAACGTTTCAAATAAGCTAAGGCCGTGATTAAACTAAAGTATCTCAGCAATTAGCATCTTCCACGCACAAGAAACGCTGCACCGTAACGAAATCAAAGCAAAAGTTTAAAAATCACCGGAGAAAAATGAAGACATTAGCGGTTAATCGGGAGTTACAGGCGGTCACACGAAGCTAACGTGGGATATCCGTAATTGCGGCGTGAACTCTAAAGCTGTTAGGGCAAGCCTCGCGGAGGCTATTATTAACTGAAAAAGGCCGAGAGAAGCGAGAGAGCCTCGGATAGGTGACTGCCGGTATCCGATTATTGGGGCGCGTTCGTTAAGGCCTATACACGGCGCGGCGAGCGAGGAGCAATTAATAAATTTAAAGTGGCTCTAATGGCCGCTTAAACCGAGCCGCCTCTCCTTTTTCCACGCGCGGCCTTATGTAAAACGGGCGTCGGATTTTTCCGTTTGCACTGCGCGTATGTGTATAGATCGCGCGAGTACTTGTATAATACGTCGCGTGCGTCGATTTGGAGCGATTTAGAATTTGAGCCTGCGTAACGCGCCGATTGCGATTATTTTCGAAAGGACAAAACGCCGCGGCGCGGGGCTTGTGAAACGATCTGGATTTTGGCGCTGACAAGATGGAGCCTCGATTAATTATTTGATTTGACGAGCTTATCGGGTTCGATCGACTCGGAGTCGTGGGAGGCATTTTTGATCTGTTTCGTTGGGTGGCAAAACAAAATTTTGCATCGTTTAAGTGTATATAACTGTATTAGCGATAGAATGTAAGAGACGAAAATACTTTTTATTTAAAATTTTCGCAATTTAATGTCTTCTTCACGTCACTTTAATTAATTAAATTTGAGATAATAATGAAAAGTTCATGAAATGTTTATAATAAGCTACAATTACATTAATTAAGCTATTTATGTTAAAATTAAATATAATATAGCGTGAAGAAAATTAAAGTATAACTTATTCGATATTGCGTAAATAATTTCTAAATTTGCAAATAAATTAAATGCAGTTTAGAAAATTGTTGAATCGCATTTTTTAACGGAATCAAGACTTTACATCTTGTTTATTTTATTTCACCTCCAATTTATCGTTTAAATGTGTTTTCACTTAACTAATCCTGATTCGACCGCAAAAAGTATTTTGAAACACTTATCCACAAAAGATATATATTTAAACTTTCTTTTCGGCATCGCTCATTTCACCAGCAGCATGTCCGCAGGACTTTACGATCCAACCGAGTGTCATTGCATGTTAAAACATCGTAAAATGTTGCGTTTCATTTTCAATATGGGCGTATGAATGAGCCTAATTCACCTTGCCAATGAAATATTTGACGATGAGGTATCACGTTGCTCTCGGCGAGCGATGAGCGCACGTAAAGGCTCCGTTTAAAGCAGGCACCTTCCACATCCTCTTCGATGTTAAAAGGAGAAGTAGTACGAGCGATGTCCGCCTCTCTCGATTACCTCGTGTAAGAGCGCCTGAAATTCTTAATATTAGCCGCAGCAGGATATACGCGTGAAACTCTGCCGGTTCAGGTGCAGCGTCGAGGGTCGAGATTTTTCAACACTGCGCGAAGGAAATCCACGCGGATGCGCGCGTAGAGCGCTCCAGGGTCAATGCGCTCGTCGCTCACATACATTATCCGCGGAATCTTCACTATTTATTTATTTATTTAATTATTTAAATTTCGATTTCTTATCACCGGCGATAAGGGTTAAATCTAGAGACGGATATCGATAAATCGGCAACAAAGAGAATATCCCTGCTACTTTTCTGAATATTATCTCCGATTATTTACTTTATTGCGTTAGTGACGTGCGTAGGTTGCGAGTATAGTGCCGATTTAAAGTGCAAAAGTCTTTTATTATTTTAAGCCGAAAAATTGAGACTTAATCCTCTTAGCGGATTAAAAAAATGGATCGTAAATCGCGACGATACGCGAATTGAGACGAAGTCAGCAAGGCAATTTGGGTTAATCAAAAGGAGCGGGTGTGCAGCGAGACACCGAAAAATCGCTATAATTAAAGCCTCGGCCGGATTGGCGCACAAGTGAGCTTTCGAGGCGGATTATACGTGGTGCCTCCAGTCGAGGCGGCCTCATTGTCGCGGCGCAGTCTCGGTACCTAATCAAATGAGCATTTCGCGTCTCAACTGAATCGAACGGACGGACGAACTACTGTGACCCAGTCCCTTACTGATTATCAACGCGTGGATAATCGCCAAGAGGAGTGGCTCTATTCGACTCTGACGAACTCGTTAGTCAACTTATAGACACGTAATCCGACGATTTTTTAATTACTCGATATGAACAGCGGCCAATGCGAGTCCGATAAAAACTTTTCACGACTCGCATTATCGTACACCGCGAAGTTTCGCCAGGATTTCTTGTAATAACTGTTGATCAAAAAGGCGAGAGAAGTGTATATAATATGGGAACCGGTGCTGAAAGGATCAACGGCTGGTCGGGCGCGTATTACGTCGTTATCTTATCAGCGCGGCGCGGGATAAAAACGAGGAGCAGCTCAGCCGTAATGGGAGGCAGGAGCGCGCGCGGGCAAAAGGGAAAAGTCGCGGCTGCAGTGTCTCTCGCGAAAGGTGCGCGCGGCCGTGTCGCTCGCGTTATGAAGTCGTCGTCCTTTATCTCACATCCTTAACGAAGAAAAATCGCGGCGGGCGGGGGCGACTGCCCGCCGGCGGGGCACGCGCTCGGACTCGTGCCCGCGCCGCGCGGCTTGCATAATATAACGCGCGCCGTCGGCTGGACGCGCGAGGATAGGCGGACACCGACGCCTTTTTTACTCGCATATTTCCATCTTATTCTCTCTCGCTCTCCTTTTCTTTTTTTTTCGTTTCGAACGTCGCGGCCGGCTGCTTTGTGTGCTGCACTGTCGCGCGAGCTTTATTTCCGAGAAGTTGAATGAAATTAGAAGGTGACTTGCCATTGGGACGGGGATAAATTGTATCGCGTCTGCGAGATTTATTGCGTCGAATTAGGTGCAATGAAGAAGCGATAGCCTCGATTTATTTTTTGTACTTTACTTTTTTTTCAATGTGTGCATTTGTAGAAGACTTTGCGGCGCTGTACATTTTCAAAGAAAAAAAAAAGAGAATAGTCAAAGGTTGCAAAATGTGTTTCTTAATATTCCCCTTTTACTTTCACGCCTTGCAACTTTTATTATTGTATTCGGTCTTGTAAAAATTGTATTTATCATTTATAAGGTTACCCGTTGAAGTCTTTACGTTGAAGTGACACTCAACGATTGCTTTGGATAATTAATTACTTAATCTACAAGCAATATATAAAAATCGTTAAAACAAGACTTTTTGTTACTTAACGATTTATCGATGAAGTGGCCAGAGATGACGTGTTGCCTCGTCATAAATGTATCGCTAAATAACGAATTTATGCCCAAGCGAAAAGAGCATTAATAATTCACGCAAGAATTTACGATGCAAAAGTGCGTGCGTCCATAATAAGCCCGCAATAGAATAAACAAGGCCCCAAGCCCGCGACTATGGGCAAAGAGCGATCGAGGGAAAAAAAGGAGGGTAAGCACTAACAAGATGGATAATTCATAGGCGAGTTAAGTGCACCCGCATCTTATCTTTGGGCGGGGGGGAACACTCGTCGATTTCGCCCCGCGCGACTTTTTCCACTTGAGCATTATCCTTGACTCCTTCGCACGCGGCTCTTGTCACGCGGCGCACGCGTTCCCGCGGCAGTCGCTCGGTGCCCCCCTCCCCCCGCGAGCGCGGCATACGCATTGCGATTGTGTGGCGAAACGCCGCGGATATGTGCCTCGCGTGTAACGGTACGTTAAAGGCGAGCTGCGCGCGGACATTCCGCGATCCCGCGGCTGATAAGGTGGATGCGCGCCGGGAGTTTCCCCGAGTGAACGGGGTGCAGAGCTCCGCGGCGCGGCAGCGATTGTTTTTTGTGCGCTCCGGAGTACCGTAAGCGCAGCTCGCTCGGTGACCCAATTTTTAATGGATTTTTCAGGTTTTCGGGGCAACCGGGCGTCTTGCTCTTATAATTTTTATTGCAGGAAGGTGTGACATTCTTTATGGCTTTGTAGATACTTGGAACTTGAAGATGGTACAGCTTATCAGAACTGGAGTGACGGGAAAAATGAATTGATTTGAAATTGCGTTAGTTCAGTTCGCTTGTATATCTATCCTTATATAATGTTTGCACACTGGCTAATTTAAAAACCATTTGTTCTTAAAATTAACGTGTACCATTGTTAATTCGTTATACACGAGTTATGTAAATTTAAAAAAGTTTAATTTGCATTATCTAATAAATGAGTATTTACATTGTTTACTTTTTCGATAGGTCTTTTGACATTGTACCCTTACGAAAATAAATTACTGAAAATTTTTTTTTTTAAATAATGCATAAACTATTGATGAACTATACTAACTAACTATACTAATGAGCAACTACTTAGGAGATAGTATGGAATAGTTCCAAACATAGCCATTAGTTGCCAATTTACTTATACTGAATCAAATAGTTCACCAGTAACAATTTTCAATAGTTATAGCGGTTCTAACAGTAGTTCTTGTCCAGTATCTTTATTTTTGTAAGGGTAATAAAAAATTCATCTATTCATTTTATTATTGAATAGAGAATTCAAATGTATTAAACATAGCGCGATTTTTCGAATGGCATGGGCTGGTCGATCGACTGGACTGCTCACTTTACCTCGTATAATCGGATAATAGACTTTTGTTATCTCGGTGCTTCATCGTGGAGGCCTGTTATAGATTATAACCAAGTGCGGTTCAACTTTTAGGTTTTAATGTATACAGTGTCACAATGGCCCAGTTGTCATAACGCTTTTAAGTTTCATTTGAGCCCTGGCATTCCGATACAGCGTTTCCCTATAATTAAGTTCGGCGGGGAGCTTACACGATTGCAATTCAAAAACGGACTGACAGCAAATTAATAATATCGTAAATGGAAAGAGTGCATCGTCGTGTCGCGCCGTTAAAAAACAATTGTGCAAGCCGCAACGATCTCTTGCCAAATTGTATATATACATTTTCCTACTGCTATCGGATTTTCGATCTGGCACTCGACAAAGCGCGCAATCGAGTCCTTGTTCACCATCGACCGAACTTCAGCATTTTGCATATATACATGTATAAATGCAATATATATATATATACATAAGAGTGATACACCGACAAGGTGCACACTTTGATAGCATCGAAATGAGAATGAGCGAACCCGGAGGTGTAAAGTTGAAGATGTGGAGTACAATGGGAGGAACGATTCTGTAACTGTTATAACACTTAAGATAATCCATCGCTACACATCCGGTTTGCAAGCGTAACAGTTAAGGTAATTATTTTCGGTAAACTCACCAGCAAGACAAGGGCAGAGCTAATAACGGTTCGTCCGAGTGAAAAGCCGCTGCACGCCATGACTTCCCGACTGACCTGCTCTCTCTCTCTCTCTCTCTCTCTTTCTTGTTCCGTTTCACCAGATCATTCTGTACCCAACGTCCCCGACAGCGTTTCTCGATCTGTCCGCTGGAACTGGCAAATCTACTCGACTCGATCGAAGTATTAAAAAAAAAAAAAAATTAAAAAAATATCACTCAGCGCACAATCATCGGTCGAGACTCCGAGAAGTCTGCACTGCGCGCCGAAAAAAAGGTCCCCCGTGAGGGCGGAAGAGGCGTTCTATTAATTTGTTTCGTTATTGAAAGCTCTCTCCTCTCGCTCGCTCTTCGGGCACGACGAGGGAGACTAGAGGCTGACTCGGGCGGCCGTTCAAGGATACGTCCGCGAGCTTCCTCTCACCGAAGCGGCGTCGGCCGTCCTCGAGGTGGGCGCCGGCGGCGTGCGACCGGTGTGTGCTATTGTGCGCGGGGTCCGTCGGTCCTAACCGTAGCACAGGGCACGGGCAACTGACAGCGGGTCAGAGCCGAGGCGCCGCACACGCTCGAGCGGCTCCGCTCGCTCCATCGCTCCAACCAGCGCGCGGCACAGCTGATATCGCGCGCGCGAGCTGCGCGTCGGGCACGTCTCTTTACCCTCACCTTCGGGCGCCAGTGCACGGCTGAGCGAGGGAGAGGGACGCGAGACACCCGGCTCTTTTCTCCCGCGAAGCATTACGAGCGAGGCGGTGAGTAACGCATCGCTGGTTAATCGGCGCGATTGTTCCGCGGCCTGTTGCATGAGGAGCTCGCTCGATTGCGTTTAGGAGACGAGCGAGAGCTCGGGGGGATAGCGAGGTATGCAGGTCCAGGAGGACGAGGTTGATGACACGTTCGCCGGTTTTCTACGAGATCGGCGCGAGGATTTTTTTCTTGCCTGTCGGAGAATTTCTGGGCTTTTGTTTTCGACATCTTGAGGTTGTCACCTGAAAAGGTGATTTGGGAGCGATCGGTACAGCGGCTGGTTTAATGGTCCAAGGTTTTATTATTTATTTACGGCTTTGATTCCGAGACAAGCTCGGCTGACTCGATTTAGATTTATACCTGAATTTAGACGAAATTAGGGTTGTATTACATTTTTTTCATTGTAAATGGTGTCCTTCATACTAAAAAGCTTTGTGTCCTACAAAAGTGCAAAACCTGCAGTAATAAAAAACTGGAATATTTTCTACAAAAAAAAGATGTTCAAGCTTCTAAGCTTTTAATATCGTTTAAAAAAAAACGCTTTTGTTTTCTCATTTTTTCTAATTTTTTAATTTTCTAGCTTTTTTTTAACTAAACGTAAAACCTTCAACTACTGTTTTGTCGTGACGTATTAAGATATTCGAAAAATTTTCTGTCAGTACCGTATGTAATGTATATAATGTTAATATTTTTTTTTAAGAAATGTAATGAAAGAAATATTGATCTCAAATATAAATACGATGAGATCTATACTTAATATGTATAAAGGATAAGTGTTTTTTGTCGGTACGTTCAAAGGTTTAATCAATATTCTTGATGAATGCCTTTTTGTAGTCGGGTCTTCTACAGGTAGGCTCGGATTTTATTTGATAAAAAATTAATGAATTTGATAGGTGTCGACTGAGAAGACGAAGAAGAGGCGATTTGAACTTGGCAGCCGGAACCAATGCGGTAAATACGTGTATGAGGCTATTACACACTCGACGGAGTTACACGCGTCTGAAGCTACGAATCAGTAGGCTTGTATTTTTAAAAGTAAACTTACTGAATTATTAATATCGGACTACAAGTACCAGTCTAATTCAATTAAATGTAAACAATAAAAAAAACATTTTCGTTAAATACCATTTTTTACGACAATAATTTAAATAAAAACTCAATAGTGTTTTTTTATTATACTATTTCACAGTTTTTTTTTACAATGTTTAATAGTTTTTTTTACTCAATAATACTATTTAAATTTCAAATAAAAAAAAGTTGAGATGTGTACACTTATAATTAGACAGCTAAAACCGATTTACGGAAGCAGCATCAAATCTTCGACAGACTAAACTTCATCTCATAAAAAAAAAGAAGAAAAAAAGCAGCCTCTCGCCGTCCTCTCAAAGTAATCCAAATCTACCTGTCTAACTATAATAAGCAAGAAGACCATCGCTGTCGAACCTTCGGACTTCGACTTTCTACGCTCCGAGTACGCTCCCACGACATCGTATCCTAAGAGCACACCGCGAGTCCTTCGAGCGCAGGTGCGATCCTCTCGGTTCCTCCGAAAAAAACTGCGCGCCCTCGTTCGTTGTGCAATAGGCGCGCGCGTGCGTCTAGGCTCGCTCGCTATTCTATATATACATTAAACAGGCGAGAAAAGGTGCGGAGGAGCGACCTTGTGCTGCGGCGTAGGAGCGCGCGGCGAAAGCCTTTCTCGTCCGGCGGTCCGGCGCTGATCAAGGTCGCGGATCGGGCGCCGCGTCGTCGCACCTCGGAAGCTCGGTCTTACCTTGATCTTGGGGAAATTCGGTTGCACCGTTTCCCCGGGCGATTGCGCCGCGCGCCGGGAATGCGTCCGGCGACTCTTTCGGTAATCCGCCCCGCTGGAATGCGCCTGTTACGAAACACGCCTGGGCCTTATATAAAGCTCGTTTCGTTTATTCTGCGTTTTTTTGTGTGTGTTTGTCGTCAAAATTATATGTAGAATAAAGTTTAACGTTGAAGAAATTCACGCGACGCGGATTTTCTTTTTTTTTTCGTTGGTCTGTGTTCGTCTTGCGGTAATTGTTTCATTATGCGTCGTCGGGTGTAGTTTTACTCGCTGGTTAACTTGTAATTTTATTTAATGTACTTGTAAAAAAAAATTTCATTTGGAACATACTGTGTGCTTTAAAATTTTACAAACTCGTTTTGTGTGTACGAGACGCAATAATATATAGTTTAGTGAGGGGGTCTACTTTCATGTATAGTAGCATTTACAAAATAACGGTTTTCAAACCCGCGTCAGATTACGATTTGGTCTGGGTAGCCTTCCAATAACTATTTTTCGCGTCTCGAGATCCAGATACTTACTTCGATCACTAAAGCCTCGGTTTCTCGAGGCGGAATTACGGTCGATTTTTTAAGTCGCTGTAATACCGGATAAACTCCTACGAGCGTCGCGGTTACATTTGAATAAAAGAGCGTCGAAAAAAAAGCGGTAAAAACCAGGTGATTGACCATTGGGCACGATAAGATCTCGAGAGCGTCTGACTCGTATTCCCTCGATCTGGATAACCAGTTCGGAGGTGTTAGCGCTGGTTTATCGATCGCGAGACTCGCCGCCCCTCGGCGAAGCTCCTCCCGGCAACAAAGCAGCACAGCGAGCCTTCACGCGAATTCCTCGACGGTAGAGCCAGGGAAGTTGGCGCCGGCGCTTTGTTCCGAGTCACGAGCTTTGTCTCTCGATCGTCCGCGAAATCATAAAGAATCGGAAAAGATCGAAAAAAACATCCAGATATTATCTTTGACGCAGCGATAAATCACAAACTTAGTATTATACGTGCATGATAAAGTAATTTTTACTTAAATCATTTTTATACTGAGAGAAATGTTTAGAAAAAATTAATGTATTTCTAGTAAAAATTACAATACTGTACGAGAAAGTAGTTACAGACTGCCATTATGAAAAAAATTACCATACTTTATAGTAAATTTTGCCAGACAGTATTGTAATTTTTACTGTATTTATGGCAAATTTTACTATACAGTATGGTAATTTTTTTCATAATGGCAATCTGTAACCACTTTCTGATACAGTACAGTAATTTTTACTAGATATTTTTCTCACTGTATACATTACTAGACTACGTAATTGAAGATAATAGATATAAAAACGTTTATATAGCTTTTGAAGAGAAATTAAAAGATTACTATATAGCACAGTTTTATATTAGCCATTTTTTAATAAACAAAATTTTTAATTACGTAAAGATAGAAGGGATATACATTTACAAATTTTAGCAATATCATTAATAAAAAAAAGTGAAATAAAATAAAATTATGAGATATAAAAGAAATTGCATGTTATATAATAAACGTCCACGTTCAAGTTTGCTGCATCTAAAATAAATTTGTTTTTAACGGCATTAGGTGTGAAGATTTCACACGTTGAAGTACCAGGTGAAATGTAAATTTAATGAGCGACCCACCGGTCAAGTTGATAGTGTCTCAAAAGCTATTATCCAGTCGTAGGGAACATATACTAACGACGCTGGGATCTCTATTATTGCGCAAACTCAGTTTTTTAAAAAATTACATAAAATTTATGCAGTTTTTATGTATTTTATTTATTTAATAATTTTACATGATTTTTTTTTAAACGATAAAATAACAAAGAAAAGAAAATTTCTAGATGACCAGACAAAGCGTGCCTCTCCTGATGTTGAAACTTCATGTTCCAATGGAAATGTACTGATTGCTGGGTACCTACTCGGACCCAAATCGTGTTTCTTCGTTGCAAAGTTTATTATATGGGGTACGTAGTCACGCAAGTTCCTTTTTTTAATGGTAAAACACGAATTGGGGAATCTCATCTTCCAACTCATGCTTTCTGGAATTCGTTGTATTGTTGATCATTTTTCCCGATGTTCTCATATTGCACATTTATCCTGAAATCAACACGAGCTGATCATACGCTTCAGTTGTTAAATTTTTTTATCACTACCTGTGACGATCGCAAACACACGTGCACTCATAATCATTCCTGAAAATAAAAAACGCACACTCGCACTCGCTTCACACGTGAACGCTCGACATTATTAATTAAATAAAACACGATTCACGGGTAAAAATCAATGTAAATAATCGATACGCGTGATCG
>JAWWEN010000020.1:8760403-8807631 GCA_035582955.1 Sycophila texana
ATTCAATTTTTTCTTTTCAAAAACTTGTAAATTTTCAGTTTATCACTATTATTTAGAGATGCAGACATCTCTATGAGGAAGCATTGTGCCAGTGCACTTGGCAGCGTTTTTTTATTTGTGGACTTTCCACTCGTACGGTAGTAAGTCTTTCTTTAATGACCACCTATTTATTTATTTATTAAATTAATTATATGAGCAGAAATACTTAGAGTTACTGTACTATAACATTTTTTTCGATAGATTAAAAAAAATTAACAAAATCTTATTTGTATTATGATTTATGAGCAGATCAATATTCTTTGGTTTTTTAATTTTAAGCACATGACTATAACTGTATACGTAAAAGATGCGATAGTCGAAATTATTCAGAAAATTATTAATAATTGATACCGAATGTACAAATAATTGTTATTCCGTAAAATTTTCTATTACGTTGCAAAACAACAATAATATAGAAAAAAAGTTTTGTATAAAATCGTTTCAAAATTCAAGTAGATTTGATGACGTATTAACCTACACCATCCGACCGATCAAATTAAAAGATGGATATAATTTTAACAGCATATAAAGAATATAGCGTTATTTTCAAATATGATCGCCCACACTAAGGAATTGCAAATCAGTTTATTAAAATTAAAAAATAAGCGGTAAATAAATTGCAGCGTTTTATATTCGTTATCTTCACAGTATTCGAGGAGAAAGTAACTTAAACGTCGGCCGATTCTTCTGCCAATGTCCTTGTCTCCCTTTATTTTCTGTTTTTTACAAGCTTCTTCAATGCAGCATCCCACGACGATCCCATCTCCCCCCAAGGCCTACAACTGTACGATTCCCTTTTCAGCGGTCGAATTTTGTGCACTTTTCATTTGAAGGTTCACCTCTTGCTGCACGAGAATTTCGAGCGCAACCGCAAACAAGTTCTGCTCGATTTGCAAAATAATGAATAAACCGAGCTGAAAAATATCCCGAACGCGAACATGTTTTACATTCTAAAATGGCGACGAATTTCGGAACTCAAACTTTCGGCCGTTCTAATATTTACAAAAAAAATTAAATTAAATTAAATTAAATTAAAAAAAATGGCGATAATTCTAATTTTTCGATTGAGTCGAGCCGAGTGCACGATATATATACGTGATCAGAAATCGAAGAAACGCGCGACGATTCTACTTATTACGTAAAAGCACTTTATCCGAGCTGGTATCGATTTATTGCACAAAAGCGCGCTTTTCCTAGGTACATAAGCCGCAGTTCCTAAGAGCGGCCATCGACGTATTACGTTTAAACTTTACAGCCTTGAAAGTTCTTACCCGTTGTCGTTCGCATTTGCCTATGCATGCGTGTCTACTTCCGTTTCCTCGATCTGGCTTTTAAAGATCGATTTTTCCATATGTAGAAATTCGCATTGTTTTATATAATATTTACGATTGCAAAAAAAAAATTTCATACACTTCCCTGGATTAAATTAACGTTAATTTACTTTAATGCATTTGGTAAAACTTGATTTTTTTTTTACTTCGATTTATAGGAACAGGTATAGCTGTACTGATAAATTATCTTATCAGTCAAAATTTTATTCACTTGGATGAAAAAAATGATTTGATTTTACTTAACAAGTTAATTTATTTCTAAAAAAAAATCAATCACGAAAAAATTATGGTAACCTGCAACCTAACAACCACGGTACAGATTAATTTTTAATTTATTAAAAAAAAGTTATAAAAAAAAACGCCTGAAGCACGTAATAAAAGGACTAATTTTTCATTTCTGTATTAAAATAAAATCGCCTTTTCATTTAAATTAGACACACTAATTAATGTAGTCAAGACTATACATCCAATTAAAGAAAAGAAAAATAGTCTCGCTCAAGGAGCAAAAAGCAGGTTCATTCACGCAACACTGGCAAGAGTCAGTCTCGTCAATGAAACGTACAATGCAATTAATAATTTCCCCAGTTGGATGGAGTTCATATTCCGATCGCGGGACTCGCGAGGGCCTTACGTCATCCCGGCGCGCGGTGAGCCTCCGCTCGGTCGTGTATTCGCGCGGCGCAACTGCACGTTCGCCTCGCGACCGAGGAGTTTATCTATCGAGCGGCTGAGGCCGCACTTCCGTATTCCCGCGCGACGTCGAGCGCGGACCGTGAAACGAGCGCGATACTCGCTTATTCGATGTGGCCGGGCGCTCGATCGCTCAAAGCGACGAGACAGGGACAGGCCGCCGCTTTTGAAACGCGACATTCGTCAGGCGCGCCGTCAGGAGGAAATTGAAGATTGATCGATGCTATCGGCTCGAGTTCGAAGGAACTTTACTCCTTTACGCCAGTTTTAACGGATGCATTCGACGCCTCGTTAATTAGCTGAATTAGGGGAATAAATCTGCGGATTATTCTTCATTTATCGGGATTTATGAGTAATCGAAACTTTCGATGTAAAAAATTAAAGAGGATTTTCTTTCAATTTTTTTATAATAACTTTTCAATATAATATATATACGTATAGTATGTCAAAGACTACCCTAATAGCATACAACGTTTTCAACGACCTTTTAAAATGTTTTTTATGTCCGCGGACATGTAAGACGATTTAAATACGTTTTTAAAACATTTTTTGACCTTTTTCGGATGTAAAAACGTTTTGTGCTATTTGGGTATATGTATAAATAATTATTCTTTTCATTCAACTGTGCATATAGAATCAGAAGAAATTGGAATCGTTTGAATATTATTCTGGATAACTACAGTTTATATGAAATTAAAACTTAATTATTTAAGAGAACATTTACTGACATTTTATTATGCGTAATTTAATCCCGTTTATGAAAATAAAATAAAATAATAATAAAGAAGTTGAAGTACGAGTACTACTGTTCTGCAGTATAATAAAGAATCGATCGATGCATCAAGTTAATAATACATTAATGAAGAAATTGACATTTAAAAATTATGCATGGAAGTTAAATTTGTTTGCATAGCATCTAATAATGCGCGTGGACATTATTTTAATGTCCTTGCCGATTAAGGCTTTAAACAAGATACCGCCTGAAAATTTTCAGTTACGCAACTCGCGCGTATAATTATGTAAAGCGTAAAAAGAATTTAATAATTTAATACAAATCACGCTATCGGTAAATGTAGACGTTAGCAGTAGACGCAGTAAAACCATCGAGTCATCGACCACCTGCGCAGTCTCAAGAGCTCGCTTTGGGTTCTGTAAAATCTGGTTCATTAAAGAAAATTAAAAAAATACGATGAAACCAAGCCGACGCTGTCTCGACAAATTAGTCGAATGAAAAAAAAAAAATAAAAAAATAACAATAAACGGCGCAGAGATACAGTTACTTACCGCATCGTCTGAGTGTACATATCGAAACGGAAAGTGAGAATGGACCAGTTTTAACGTTAGAACGGTGGATAATTATATAAAGGTTATTCACGAGCGCGTAACGATTCTTACATGCTCGGAAGTCAGCTGCCCGCGCCTATAATGACCCAGTCAATGTGAGAGCGGGGTTTGGCGACCGGCTATCCCGTTTAGCGTAATGAGCGCGCAACATGTGAAGGTGAATGCTTTACTCGCGGCGAGGGGAAGCCCCCGTACACGAGGAAGCTTACAAAAATCTAGTGGAAAGTTTACGAAGAATGCTTTTAAATTTCTTTTTTTAGTTGCAAAAGGTTTTTGGGCAATCAAGCAAATGACCTGTTATTAAGGCAATTTTTCTTCGTCATTTTTACCAAATTTTAATGTTCTTAATATATTTGGTAATATAGAATTATTATGTCCTTTCAAAATGCTGTGAAAATGTTATTTTTCAAACTGTCCGATGTTACATTATTTAACGAATTTTTTACTTCTGATAAATGCTTTTTTCGTAAGTACGTTTATGGTAAATGAAAAGAATTGCGTATATTGAAGCCTGCAATAATACTAAATTATATTAATTAAGTTATACGATACTGTAACTGACTCCGTTTTAATTAGCACATCGTTGAATTAAATACGATCCTCGCGTAATACACATTTTTAAAAAATCGATGCGAAGGTAAAACAATTTACACCGCAGGAATCTCGCTAATGTTTAATTTCAATAGCGATTAATTGTACAAGCGATTTACACGTAGACGGCGATAACTCGGTAAATTGGTAAATAATGCAGATTCTCGAGACTTCCTCAGAAGTGCGAAATCCTTTTCGCAATCTCTCGACCATACCCACTTCTTTATTCCGCGCCAGTCACATACCCTTAATTCCGAATCCCCAATTCATCTTACTTGCAGTGGTCCCCCCAACAGTTGTCAGTGATATTTGACTTGCAAAAATCGAGTCAACGGCCGGCGCTGTACGAGTGACCGTTAACATTTTATCGTGGCTCGCACCGAGCAATTAAAGGTGTTATACTTGTGAATGTAAGTCGACTTTTCACTGGAAAATCGGCAACTTTTTTTTTGCCCGACTGGCTGCCGCTGAATTTGCACTGTTTACTTGCAAACTAGTTCCTTTGCGCCAATGCACATCTAATTAGATTTTTGGAATACTTCGGAGTTTTGCAATTTCTGCTGGTTCTGGCATACCTTATATTTGAATAATTTTTATTCTAGTACCATTTTTATTCTAGTATTTTTTATTTTAGTCCTTTTTTGTATTTTAGTCTTTTTTTATACGAGTACTACTTTTATTCAAGTCTAATTTTTATTTTAGTAGTTATAGCTTGACACTGCATATTATTTATGTACAATATACTGGGATTTTTACGGACTGTTTATTAAAGATGATTGCATTATTATGTTTTTAAGAAAACAGACAAATTTATTCCTCGTAAAATTCGCGTACTTAACATTGCTGTAAATTTCCAAAATGGAGTGGTTATATAATGCTCTGGTGAAAAAGTCCGAAAGCAAGTGTTGTTATAGCATTATAATAATCTCGTAATAGTTGCTCTACTACATTTTTGACTGACTTTTTTCTGTAGATAGAGCTATAGAAAGATGACTGCTTCTAAGAAGTAGTCTGTAGTATATACCTGTAGCATAGAAAATATTCATATTGCAGTAGAAACCTGATAATTTCATAATCTTCAAAGAAATAGATATTATAATCTTCTAGTGTTTCATTTTAAAGTTGCTTCTCCATCGTCTCTTCTACTTTCTAAACGCAGTGTCCCTGGTTTCAATTTTTTTCTCTCGAATGCAAATATGATTTATTGTTTTTCAATTTTCGCAATTCTTCAATGATTGTAAACCTGAAAGATAAAATTGTACTGATTTTCTCAACGCTCGAGTGAAAAATTCATTGTACGCGTTTTAACAATGGTTTAATTTTTTTCTAATTGATTAAAAAAAATTTAAATTGCACAACAAAATAAAAATCAAATTTATTTCATTAGATACAAAAAATTTTAATAAGTAATCGAGATTTAATTTTAAGTCACTCGAATAGATAAAGTGTCGAGCATTCAATAAATTAGAAAAATTTTATTTTAAACTTTTACAAAATTGAATTCATAATCTGAATTTAGTATTAAAAGAATCCTTCACTTGGAGCTTATGTAACAAATCGATCTGATTAAAGCTACTTTGAATTCGGGTAAACCAGTCAATGAACAAACAAGTTATGCGACATTTTTTGTATTTTATAAAAGTTTAACAGCAGTGTAATTGGCGCAAGACAACTTTATAAATTTATGTTAATTTGATAAGGTAGAAAACTGGCTAAAAAAAATATAAAAATAAATTAAATTATTTTGCAAATTCTTCAACTTCTAAATCTGTTCGACTAAAAAAATGAGCATATTTTGTTTCTTGTACAAACTATTCGTTAATTTAGCACGCGAAATACGTCAAAAAAATGTTTAATTGAAAACTTGTCGCGCTTCTTTTAACCATCCACGACGCTTCTTAATTAAAAACGAAAGTAATACAGCTCCAATTCAATCCACTAAAAGAATATATTTCGTACCGCGTATCTTAAAAAAACGAAAATCCCATCAAAAAGGCATAAAAACTTGCACTTCAATAAGAAAAAAATAAAAAAAAAACTGTCCAAAAAGCCAGAGCCTCGAGGCTCAGGGGGAGACTGCGGAGGAATATGCGGCTATAGCCAGGCTATACGGTTACCGGCGGCGCTTGGGGCCTTCGCTCGGCCGCGGCCCGGAGGAGAGAGGGGGCGAGAGAGCGCGGGCCGCGCTAGACAGTGAAAGTCCTCCCGGGCGGGCGCGTGTAGGGGATGCAACGTGGCCAAGGGGGGGCAGGCGCCGGGGGAACGGGGGCCGAGCCCCGCTAAGGTATATGAGGGCCCCAGTTCGCGGCGACGCCGGTACTCTAGCTAAAAGCTGCTGCCCACTCGCACGCACCTCGAGATCCGCACACGTGGCCAGCCGACGCACGCGACTCCCGGAGATAGAGCGAGCCCAGTCGAGAGCAGCGGAGGACAGGAAGGATTCCTCCCAGGGGTTGCCGAGCTTCTCGCCACTTCGACGAACCAGAGGAAGCGTCAAGATGCGTCCAGTCGTGACGGTACGTAGAGTGCGAAACGCCGACGCGTGTGACACGTGCTTCCTTGTGATCTTATGTGACTGCGCCGATCCCACGCTCCTCAGCTCGTATGACACTCGAGGATAGCGAACGAGGACTGTCTTGGGAATTTCTTAGTAACACTACTCGTCGCCGCGAGGATTTTACTAACAAAATTATGATCCACTTATGAGTTTATCTGTACATTGCCGTCTCTTTCAGTGAATTTCGTTTTAGTGATTAAATGCATATGCTACTTTTAAAGTGTTCTAGTTATTATTAGAAATAATGATGTATTGAAGACTTCAAAGATTTCTATTGCAATGATACACAACAGTAGATTCGTTAGTAAATATACATTGTGTAACTAATACATACAAGTCTACAGAATTCCATCATAAATTGATCATAATTTTAATTACAAGTCGTTAAATAATAGTCCGTCAATTAGCGAATAACAGAATCAATGTAATACACAAGAAAGCCCATTTAAAAGTATGTACCCAGTTACTTAATTTATACGTAATCCCCGTAATAAATTACCCGCTTATTAACATATCGGAAAATATGTTTATAACTAAAAAAGAAAAGAAGGGGAGCGTAAAACGAGTCCCGGGCGACAAGACCGTTAATCAAACTTTTATCGAGTGCACAGGAGAAGGCGGTTGTGCAACGCGAGCGGGAATCGCCGCGATCATAATTGTCGGGCGCCTGCATTAAGAACCGGATCGGGCCGAACGAAAAAAAAAAGAGGAGACGCGCGGATCAGGAAGTGGCGTGCATAACAAGGGCGCCGTTCCGGTAAAAGTGGTGCGCGCGGAAGTCGCCTCCTGCCGACCCCCGCGCATGTAAGAGCCGCGAGAGCGCGTTCCATCGGCCGAGTCATGCGTTAACGAGCGGCTCGCGTGGGCGTTTCGGGCCACCGACGAATATCGCGCTGTTTAATTGGCCGAATTAAAAGGTCTATTTTTAGATACCGACGCCTTCTTTTTCACTCCCGTTTTTTTTTCGTTGCTTTCACGGTTTAAACTCGTTTCGGCTGATAAACTTTCTAATGTTTCATAATTTATTATTTTCTTCGGGTGCATTTGCATACGATTTATTCTGGCGAGACTTTTAAAGGAATTTTCGAGTTAAGTTATGCAAAAGCCCCCTGCGTTAATAAGAATTTCGCTGGTTAACTTTTACGGTGTGCGGGTACGTACTTCAAGGAATTTGAATACATTGTTGCGGCCGAGTGCATTTTTGTACGGCGAGCCACGGAGCGAATTTGCAATCGATTTTAAGTGGGAGGGAGGATAATGAGCGTTGGGGTTGTTGAGGTAATTCGAGGATAAATGAATTTTTTGTTTTTTTTTACGTGCGAGTTTCTTCGGTTCGGCTTGGAAATTGGGTCCACTAAAGTTTCGTGTCCTTCGTGCAAGTTAACCGCATGGCTACTTCAAATGTTACAATACGCCTATGAAACGTTGGGGAGATTAGGACAGACCGTTTGGAAACTTTGTTGTTTTCCCCGAAATGTTTTTTCTTTCCTCTTTTTTTTTCAAGCAACTTGGATGTTTTCTAAACGTTAATTTCTAATTACTTAATTAATTAGAAATAACTTAGTTTCTACGACTTGGAAATAGTGGAGATAGTTTGAGATTAAAACTTCTATGTTACATTCATTTGATGTTTAAATTTTATTTTATTAGTCAATTATAGAAAATTTCTTTTATTGATTACGAAAGATACATTAAACGCCCGTAATGTCTGCTCTTAATTTTCTGTACGAGGATATATATTTTACAAACTCACTTGGATCTGCATCAACTTAAATTCTAAAAAAAAATATTGTTTTCATAAAATTTAATACACGCTTCTTGCGGTAATTTATTTTCCATTTACCTAATATTACAAGAGATTCTTTTCTACGTACGGAGTAAAATAAATTTTCATTAAACATTAGTTTTACGATCAATTCCAATATAATACTGACGTTTATCTTCATTAAATTACTGATGAAAATACAAATTACTTTTACGGCACTTTAACTCCAAAATATAAATACATCAGTACAAGTGAGATCGTTAACTTCGTGCTTGATGTAACGACCACCCAGGATTATAATCATAGAATTCATTCACGTAATAACACGACGAAGGATTGATTACAGCAGCATAAGTGAAAAGTAATCATGCGTCCCGATAAAAATTGAATTTTAACTTTACTCAGTAAAAAAAGTCTCATGTGTTTTAAAAAAAAAAGAAAAGAAATTGGATCGCCCCCCAGCTGGAAGCAAGTGACTTAGATTACGCAATGCACGCAGCGCCTGTCACAACCGGTTCAGAAAACTACGTTTGATCGCAACGAACAAAAGACTTACGTAAAGTGACACATTCGCTTTTTTCCCCTCCCCCCTCCCTCGCCTATTTTTCGGCCAACACTCGATGCACCGAGGCACGCATCGGAGGTTATAAGGAGGAGGGAGCGAAACGATGTAAAAAAAAATTATCAAGTGTATTTTTTCAAAATCGCGCGTGAAGACACACGAGACACGCCTCTGGGGCGCAGGCTACGGGCAGTCGAAATGCTCGCCACGGGTTTTTGCCAGCCATCGAACGGCTTGGCTCTGTTCTCTCTTTGGACCTTTCTCTATCCGCCCACAATCTTATCGAACGCCGCACAGCTGCTCATATTTTACGTGGTGCTGAAGGGCATACGCGAGCTTTGCTTCGAGGACCTGGACTATGTCAGGAATCAGTACTACGACATCGGCGACCAGTCCTCTGGCAGGTCACAGTTTGAGGGGATGGAGAAGAGCTTTGAGAGCGAGCGAAGCTCCTTGAGATACTGCACTAATTACGAGGCTGCTGCTTGAAATTCTGTGATGATAAATAAATAATTTAAATTTTTTTCTTGAAAGGTACTTTTGATTTTTACTCTGCGATTTTTTTGGTGATATTGATAGGTTAGCGAGCGACGCAGGAGACAAATTTTAAACAATTAAATTAAAAAAAAAAATTAAAATACTAAAGATTGAAATAAAAAAAGGAATTTAAAGTAATTGAAAGATTTGTAAGTGTAATTGCAGCTGCATTTTGCGAGTATAAAAAAAAATAGAAAGTTTCGCAACGAACGGTAGAGGCAATTCAGTTAAAGGAGCGATTGATTTTCACAATATATGTATGGTTTACAATTGATAAAACTGCAATCGTTCCATTATTATTACACCGTGGGTTCACATGGAAAGCGGGTATTATTATCGTTATCGCGCGGCCCGATTGCATCAGGTTAAGAAAGTTTGCACTTTCAGGGACGAATGGGGCATTCTCTCTTAAAAGGGTTTCCGCGCCGTCGGCACCGAAAAATCCTTGAATTAAATTCGCTACCGAGCGATCGAGCGCGGAAAACCTGATGCAATAAATACACAGTTATAATCTTTTAACCTCGTCCCCTTGAAAACCTCCTCCCGATCGAAGGCATCAATAACAGCTGACCCATAAACCGGCACCGATTTCGGAATTCGCTGACTCAATCGAAGAAAAACTCGCGCGAACTTTTCCCCGCTAAATTAATCGGGCGCAGTAAAAACGAAAAAGAGAAAAAATATAAGGCGACCCGCGGCTTCTCGATAAGGCGATCCGGCGCGCCGCGCGTGTACCTGTTGGAGCGCCAAATCTCATTAGATCGACGTTTTTTTTTCTTAACGAGAACAGATCGTGGCTGCGCTGGTGATGCTGGCCGCTTTGGCCGCTGCCCAGGACGGGAATTACATTAACGGCGAGGTGTACGCGGACTACGATCAGCCAGCCCAGCAGCGACCGGTTCACCCGACGCCCCGGAGCTACAACTCGGCGCCGGACCAGCAGCAACAGCCAGCCGCGCCCAAGCCCACGCCCGTCGCCATCCTCAAGCAGATCAACAGGCACAACGAGGACGGCTCCTACACTTACGGATTTGAGGGCGCCGACGGCTCCTTCAAGGTATGCGTCACTTTGGCGATTACGCTGACCGCCTTTTTGGGTGGTTTGTATACCGGTTTTTCCGTTATTCATTCACTTTACGTCGTTAGATAAGAGATAGTTAACTTGTTAATTCAATCAACCTTCAGTTATGTAACTAATGCAACTTTATTTCTTGTCTTTTTCTTTTATTAAGAAAATATTTATTTATACATTTAATATTAAATGGTCTTTAACCCTTTCGTACCGTATGGGTCCTGTAGCACCCACTTTGTTCAAGATGCTGCAGAAAACTGAAATTAAATAATTTCTTAATTTCAGTTTTCTGCAGCATCTTGAACAAAGTGAGTCCTGTAGGACCCTACGGTACGAAAGGGTTAAAAGCCCTTTGTAAATAAACATAAAGTAATAAATTAAAACAAAAATAATACAAACAAATGTAAAGTAATATACTTTGACAAAAGAACGTGAACTGATAGAAAGCTGTGAATAAAAAATACGTATTATAAATTTTATTAAAAAATTATCGACTATTATTTGTTCCTAATTTACCGGAATTCTAATGGGTCATTATTTATTTAAGATTGAAACCAAACAAGCGAACGGAGAAGTCAAGGGAAAGTACGGATTCGTCGACGACGGCGGCAAAGTGCGCGTTGTTGAGTACGGAGCGGACCAGTACGGTTTCCAGCCATCCGGCGAGGGAATCACTGTAGCACCCCCAACTCTGGTCGACGAGACCACCAGCAAGGAAGCTCTTGAAGCTGCCCGTATCCAGGAGTACCAGGAGTACCAGCAACAACAACAACAGGCTGCCGCTAGGCCAGTTCCTCAGCAAAGGTGAATTTAAAATTTAATTCATTAATTATTAGTGTATTTATGCATGGCGAGAAAAGGTTCTGTAAAAATTACTATACTGTTTTGTAACGCAGAGACAGATAAAAAATTTTACTAGAAAGTATAAAATTAGTAAGAAGTAGTAACATTTGCTAAACAAACAATAAATTTCACTATAGTCTAGTAAATTTTATTATACTTTCTAGTAACATTTTTTATTTATCGAGTCTGTCCCTGCTTTAGAAAGTATACCTAGTAATTTTAACAAGAACTTTTCTCTCCGTGTATCATTTTGAAATAGCCTTTTTTAAGTAAATCAGGAAACTTAAAAAAAAAAGGATAGAACTAGAAGATATACTAAGAAAAAATTTTTCTTCAGGCCCGCACCAGTGCCTGCTCGTCCAGCGCCCCCAGCGTACCAGCCACCACAGTACACGCCACAATACGCCACTCAGCAGCACACCCAGGCCATCTACCCATCGGCACCTCAGCAGCCACGTCTGCCCCCTAAGCAGCCCATCTTCTCCCCTGCCGAGCCGCCAAGCCGCTCCGCCCTTCAGTCCCAGCTGCTCCAGCAGTACGACGAGCCACGACTGAATCCCTACAAGAATGGACCTGTCCAATTTGCCCCGGCACCGGTGCAGGAGGCTCAACAGCCCCGATCCCAGCCTCAGGCACGCAGCGGTGGTGGTATCCTCGACCAACTCGCCAGGGACTACGCTCTACCCCAGGGTGGCGCTGCGCCCCTCCACGACATCAGCTTCGGCTACTACTAAGTTCTTCGCTCAAATCCTCAATGGGTGAGGATGCTCAATTTTTTTTCAGATTTCGTCGAGATATTTGTTAAAATTATTGAATACAATCGATTACTTCATCTCCCCCTTTTTTTAGACTTTTTTTTAGTATGAGAATAGCGATTTGTACACTATAAGTAGAAAATCAGTAGATAAGGGACGGGTGTGGACAGACCAGCCCCTGGCTCCCTCTAAAATGCACTTAAGCGAACAACCGAACTTACGCAAACTTTCTTTTGTATATCCAGGTAAAAATGGCCCTTGAAGCGAAGTCATATCGAGATGCTGATAATGCTGAGGAAGGATTTCACGACACCAGCTTGCTCGTATATAAAATCCATCGTTGCGACACGCCGTGCGTCGCCGAGGAAGCTGCGTCGCTCCAGAGGAAAAATTCAAAACGTCACGATTGACGCTCAAAAGAAAGAGAGGGTGGGAGAGAAGCAAGAAAAAAATTCCTTTTGTATTTCCTCGATTCTACTAAATCAGCTGATTCACCATCCATTTGAAGGACGGGCTCCCGTATAGAACGTACAAGGAAGACTCGCGCGGACTTTGGCATTTCCGCCCATCTCTTTCCCTCTCTTTCTTTCACTCCTATCTCTCTTTCTTTTCTCTCTCTCACTCTTTCATCTCTCTAGCTCTTTCTTTTTCTCTCTATCTTTCTCTCTCTTCCTACAAATCTCTCTGATTGTCACTATCGTTTCTATTCATGGGATTATCGAGTCTAGTATGTAACGTATTCACAGACGCGCGCAGGAGGCGGGGAAGTTTTATTGTGTCCCCGACGTCTCTCGGGCTCGCGGCGCGAAATTAACTTCGTCGTCGCAGCTCGCGCGCACTTTCACTCGGACCCGGCGGTGCACGCGAGTCCCCGCAGCCACTACTGCACTTTATCGGCGGATTGATTATTGCCGATGGGAGATGGGGCCGCGGCGAGCGTGACGCAACGGGTTCGGGCCTGATCGTCGAGCGCAATGACGGAAGACGCGAATCGCGAATTATTATTTCGACGGAGTCTTTTGTACTTTGACGCGCGAGCGCGAGAGAGGAGGCGTTGTCGGTTCTCAACTTTTTTTTAATTTTTTTTATGGTAACTTTCGGAGCGCGGTTCAAAGGCGAAATTGTCATACCGATAGCCCGTTAAAATCGCTAAATTTTTCACGACAAATTCATGAGATACGTATTTTATGATCCTCCTTTTTTGTATAATGTCAAGGCGTATAATAATGTATATGTTTTATTGTAAAATTTTGATTAGTTGTAAATTGTAAGTTTTTGTATATCTTTAAGCGTTTTATTTTTGAAGCTGTCGTTTTCTAGACCATTATTGAATGTTTGCTAAATAACGTGTGCCTCATATAATAAAAGAAAAATATAATTTATCCGCTTTTTATTTTCCTGTATAGCCGAAACCTCTCATCACTATTCATCTGAATTAAACAAATAAATAATATCGATTAAAATTAAAATATTTTAGCATCAAGCACTTCTAGCGCTATAATTATTAGAAATATTTGTGGCATATCTGTAGTATAAATTAAAATAAAAAATCAATCCATAGGAAAGAATATTCACATCAAAATTTTTAATTCGAAATAAAATTTAAAGGAATAGTTCGATCATATAGTGCGAATACGTTCGATATAGCAAGTCCTGCAAGTCTCTTCGTGGAAGAAAGCAGGGTGTGGTCTGGTTGTTACCAGCCTCGGTAGCGATCACGTACTCGACTGCGTTCGTAACGCACAAACAGCTTAAACTTTCTAAACAGCGCAACCAAATGCAAAAGTCCTCGCCATTTTTTTCGCTCATTCATCCATAAAGCCAGTGATGTAAAATGAAAGAGGCTACTACAGTGCGTTGCACATTATAACCAGCTACTTAAAACTCGCGTTCGAAACTGTAGCGTTTTATAGCTCCTTACGACCTTTTATGAACCTCCGAATATAGAAATAATAATTCATAGTAATCACTATTTAAATATAAATATTCTGATAAATAATAAATTAATGATAATATAATTATTATTTTTTATTATCGAGTAAGCGTCACATAGATTTGAAAAAGTTGAAAAATGCGTAAGCGGATGTATTTTGCCTTTGATTATACGGCTCTCGGTAATACTTCCTATTAATTAAGGAAAAGGGAAAATAATAAATTAGTATCAAATTTCTTAAATGAAATTTAAAATATAATTTACAAAATAAAGTGACATCTAGCTGATTTTCCCGTCATTGCGCGTATACCTTTCTCTTCCAGATAATGATTAAGTCAATAATAAATTCCGATTGCTCGCCGCTCTAATCGATTTTTCACCCGACCAATAATTACGACCGCATGTTCATTAAATTTTTCTACGCGACAAACAAAACGTAACAAAATTATTATTATTACAGTGTTTCCGCGTCCGCAAAATGCTTATTCTCTGCAATCGCTTAATTGAAACTTATCCGGTAAACTTTTTTTTCTATAATTGTTCGCACCCAATGTACCAAAGTTTCTAATATAATTAACAGTATCAATCCTCTAATAAAAATCCGAGTAAAAACGCATAAGACAAGGCGCCAGGGTGACGGCAACCTGCGATGCATCCGAGCAAGTGGCGTTGCGTCTGCTCGACCCGCAAGCAAGGTTATTATCCTTTGTGTCGATTGCGACACTCTGATGTAATATGCATAGAACACATTGGACGAGGACGGAGAGCCAACGTTTCGTTCGCCAGCGCGAGATCAAGTGTTCTCACGAGATACATCGTCGTTGCATAACGTTTACAATTCCGCCGGCTCTGCGCGCGCGTACTGATATCTTGATCGTCTTTTTGGCGGCCAAATTCTGCGACGGGACGAACATATGAGGGAGGGAAAAAAAAGAGAAATTGCGCCGAGGAATCACCGTGCGCGAGGCACCCATAACGCCTATGTGGATTATGAATGAAGGCGGCGATGCGTGCAACTTATTCAGCCGTTCCGATTGCTCTTTCCCCAGACTTGTGTGAACGGCATTGCGTTACATCTCTGATTAAGTGCTAATTAAATTTTGCTTGATTTTTGTTTGACGCTTTCTTTATCTCTTTCGTTTTTCACATTATTGTATTCTAATAATTGGGAAACGTACAGTATGCGTATACCGAAAATTTACATCCTGTCGGATTATTCTTGATGGCGTTAGCTTCTCCTTGAGCTTTTAGGCGAGTTTCGTGCAAACAAACGTCGCGGAGTGCGATGTTGCTTAAAGTAACCCTGAGTAGATTTATTGTTTTACAATTTCTGAAATGAGTTAGCGAAATTGCAGATTTAGTAGAAACTAAGAACTTCTGACATTAACAATTTAAAAATGTTTAGAAATAAATAAATAATTCTTAATTTTTAAATTGCATTATTCATAATTTTTATGCCTTAATCAAATAGAAGTTCGTTACATCTGGTGAGAATATTTGTTATTATTTAACTATTATAATATTATTCGCACGCCTACATAATCATATTTAAAGAAATAGAATATTTTCTTGGATAGTAGATTGCGCAACATTGGAGGAAAAATAAAAAAGGTTCCAAATCGCACGGAAATTGACACCCTCGCATTCGGTTCAGTTGACAAACGTGCTATCGGAGGTATTCTTTTTTACCACCCATGTTGCTTATACTATTTTTCGGCCCGCTAAGCCGAAATAGTAGTTATTTATGAATAACTCGGCCGAAAAACTGCCTCGCAAGGCAAAAGTTCCACTGCCAACACGTGGGACTTAAAACATTTTAAAAATCGAGTTGTAACATTTTTTGCTTTAATTTAATAATCATGAAAAATTATAAGTCTAAGAAAACTAAATAAAAACAATAAGTAAAATATTTACAACAAAATTCTTTTGCAGGATACAAATTTATATTTTATCTAGATAAAAAAGAAATTTCAGAGAAAATCTCATATCCAGATTCGATCATTTTGCAACACTTTGCATAAACCAATAATTTTATTCATTGTTTCCAATGCCAGAGAGATTTATCAAAGAAAATTAAGTGTACTCCGTGGAAAATCTATAATAACCCATTATCAATAAAATTTTTCACTTTACTTTTTTATTAATGTACTTAAACTATAAAAGTGGATTTTTTACATTGCAAAATATAATCTGACCTTTCTATTCTAGTCACTAAACATTAAGTATTTGCAATATCGTTTTACGTCACGCTGAAGCTTCTATTGTCGATCAAAAAGATTAATAAGAAAAGTTTCCTTCGCTTAAAGTAAAAACGTTAGCCTACAAAAGAATATCAAATTTTTTAAACTTTCTTTCAACTTTCTTTCTCTATTTAAACTGCACCGAATTTCTGCCGGCCAGACCGAAACTGGTTTTGTGTCGCAATATCACGAACAAAGTTGTAAAGCTTCAAGTCAAGCGGCGAAGCAACGGCTGTCATCGGACAGTTCAGCTTTCACGGTAAATACGTCGATCGTTGTTACTGATTGCGAGACGAATTCTATTGATATTAATGCGGTCAGGCTATTTTTACATTCATAACATTATCTAACTCGTTGCTAAAATATTAATGAACATAATATTTATACTGATATGGAAAGTTAGATGTTTAATTAGGTAACTATCTTAAACGTTCATTTAAAAAAGCAATAATCTAACTTAAATTTAAAAAAAAAAAAAAAATAATAAACAATATGAATAATGTTAGTTGTGCTTTAGTATTTAAATTGAATATTATATATTGAATGCATAAATTATTTTATTACGTGTTGAGAAAAAGGTAATAAAAATATTAGAATATTTACGTCATAAAAAAAATAAATGTATACTTTTCTATTCCAATTTATTCTCCAATCCTTCAACATCTGATAACGACGACATCTCAAAATTCCTTTACTTCTACAGAGGAGATACAATCGAAGAAACTCACCTTACGGAAATTGACGAAACAATTAAAATAAACGTCACAGCGCGTCCCTTGATAAGTGAGGAAAGTGGCATGACGTTAATGAATATATTTAATATGCATAAATTATTTTAATACGTGTTCAGAAAGGTGTAACAAAAAATTAAAATATTTACATAACCGTATTAATAATTTTCTTTCTTACTTTCTTGTCGATCTTTTAACTAACGATAACAACGAATAGTCATCGAATGCCTTTTTCTTTTGCAGAAGAGACGCAATCAAAATTCGTCTTACGAAAAATTACGAAAAAGTATCCCTTGATAAGTCAAGAAAATTGGCATGGACGTTACGCTCCCCGGAGTTGCACGGGAGGCGCGTGTGGTAAAAAGACTTGGCAGACGGCCTACTCCCGGCGCAAGCGACCAAGGTTCGACGACGAACGCGCCCCGCGTGTCATAATGCGCACCTCTGCACGAATCTCGCCGCGCTCCTCTTTTTTGCGCGCCACACTCGCGGCCTTTTCGAGTGAGTTTCCAGCCGTGGCTCGCTCTTTCGCTCGAGCCTCTTTTTCGCCGTTGTTTTTACCGTGTCGTACTTTTGCCGCGTGCCCCTAGCCTCAGCACGAAACGTAAATTACAATTTTTAAATGCGCCGACGGAAACAACTCGGAATATCCGTAAAACTTCTTGTTTCTACGTGGCGTAAGATATTCTTAAAAATAAACAAAACTATAATCTTTCTTTTTATATTAAAAAAAAATCTTGTAAAATCGTGTCACGATTTTATTAAACAAAAGAAAAAGCAAGAAGAATGGAGCATACTCCGTGTAGATGAATATAAATAAAAGGCTGTTCAAGAAAAGCGATTCGGAGAACAAAAGAATTTGCAAAAGCCCTCCCTCATCTCGCTGTAAAAAAAGAAAGAAAAAAAAAGAAGAAAAACCAGCTTGATTTACAAGCGAGCGCAGTGTTCCATCTTCTTGAAATTTATGTTCAAGGTCAAAGCGGAGTACGAGCAGCGGCAATTCCCAGAGCGACGGGCATGAATATGCAGTCCTCGTAAACAGCGGACTTTAAGCCCAATTTGTCCATTGGAAATTTTACCTCCGGCGAGGTCTCCCCCGCGAGCCAACCACCCACACATGCACCCAGCGAGGATTCGTCGCCGCGGAGGTTTCGCAAGCACCGCGGAGTCGAGGAGCGCGCGACCGGTCCGAGATGGCTCGGCGCGCACCGGATAACATTGACACCGTAGAGATTCAATGGCGCTCCCTCCGTGGGTCGGTGCATTCCGCGCGAGGGTGCACGGCAATTGACGATGCTGTACGTGCACCTGCGAATCGGGGACGAACGATCGCTACTCGATACAACGACCTGCTGTCGCTCGGGACTCGGGCTAATATGCGGATTGTAGTGGGATAAGCAAATGGATGCATTGGCAGGTAAATACGATCGACTGAGTTTTTTAGTCTTTGAATTGTGTTTAAAGGAAGCTATCGTACCAGAACCAGGATGATTAGTAATGTACGAATGTATTTTAGTGGATAAGCAAATTCTTAAAAATTGACCTTATATTATAGTAATTTTTTCGTACTTATTTTAGATAAATTCTTTTAGAACATTTTTTAAATTTTCAAAAAGGAAACTCGACAATTTCGTAGTTATATAGTCACGTAAAAGATAAATTAAAGAAAAAGGCTAAATCAACTCTCTTTTTTGAAAATTTAAAAGATTAATTAAAAGAAACCCTCTAAATATGAATAAGTGAAATTTATTCGAATATGCACTTGTTGTATAATTCTTTCACTTATTCGATATGTGGAAAACTTATCAGGAAGTGTAAGTGTATATTCACTTATTCGAAGTGAATTTCACTTATTCATATTTAGAGGGAACAGTGAACTCGTCTACTAATCAAAATTTTAAGAATATTTCACGTACGTTTTAAGAAAAGATGATTTTGATCTTTTTATAGATTTAATTACATTTTTAGAAATAAATATTTAAGAAATCTAAAAATCTACCGACGAATCCATCAAAATGCATGTGTGATGAGAAATTGTGAACCTCGCTTTCCTTTGATGCACTTACTTCATGGTCAATACATGATCTTCATTTAATTCTGCTTGAAGTAGCTAAAAAATCACTCGACTTAATTAAAAAAAAAATATATATATATATCTAGTCTATTTTATAAAGTTATAATAATGAAACATAAAATTTCTTAGATAAATTTCTCCGATAAAAAATCTCTATATCGAGCGTAAAAAAAAATTATATCGCAAGCAGATCAAACATTCTCCATTTTGCCGCGATAAAGATGGAAGCAGCCGATACTAGATCAGAAATTGATTGCATAAATTTTTCAGGAAGACGTTTATGCATCGAGGCGTCGAAGCGCGAAAAGTGCCTCGAGAGATTCTATTACATCTTAATAACATAATCTCGTGATGCAGCAATGCTGTCTCCTCAGTCTAAACTGGGTGCACCAAACGAGGTATGAACCCCGCAGCCGAGAATCATTATTAAATATCGTCGATGGGACAATTGAAAGGCGAATAAAAAAAAAATAGAAATAAGAGGCTTCTATTGGGAAGTGCGCGTGGCCGGTCTCGGGGCTATAAAATATCGATGACGACTATCATCACGCTGTCTGGTCACGTAAAGAAATCCGCTATCGGCGCCGGTTACGCAAGGTCAATTTTATGTTCGGATTTCTAAGTAACTCTAGGAAGAGTACGAAACCTTGTGAATTAAATGCCTTGTACGTACGTGAACTTACTTTGTAATTTGCAATATGTGCCCCCCGGTGAATGAATCACACACGCATGTGTGAAAGTGTTTTTTGAGCGCAAGGAAATTTTATATTTCTTTAGTTGCGCATAAAAATTATGGAGATTAGCTGCGAAACAGTAGCCGCGGAAATTACATTTGGTAAGCTCAGACAAAAGAATTTGTCTAAGCCCTTAAACTCCCAGGAACCTTGGAAGGTCACGGCCTGTTCCACTTTTACATTCTCGATATTCTCACGTGCGTAAAAATCTTGTCGCTGTGAAATAAACGGAACTTTTTTTATTTAAACATTCCGTTATATTACTGAAAATAATAAATATACTATAAAAATTTATATTATAACATAAAAGACAAGCTTGAGCTCGTGAACGAATGAAATCGTTCGGCTCAGTTGGTCATGTACACAATTGCAATGTATATTTTACTGTGCTTATTTCCCTTAATAAACAAGACAAATGATCATTGTAACATGAGAATAACGCCCAGCTTTATGACTGGACGAAAGAAATTTCCTTTCTTTGTACTTGCAACGCATATACGGTCAGTTCGTAAAAATTTTTTGATAACGTACGAGAGCATTAAAAAAATACAATTATTCTTTTAATTGTCCATTGTTTTTCACAGTCAGAAATAAATTATCTCGCTGCACTCTGGGTGTTTTGTTGCATCGACCATAAATTTACGGAAAAAAGAGTTTAAGCAAGCAAGTTATGAGAAAATTTTCCATATCACAAATTATTTTCTTCATACCATATGTAAATTTTTTTTTTTCAATGCGCCACTGTATAATTTTGTATAAGAACACAAGTTTTCCTAACACTGATAATGTGTATAGTATCCTGTCTCTAGAGCGATAATAAACCATTTAAATATTAATAATAGCAGCGAGATTGATAAACAAGATTGAAACCCCATAAAAAATATTTGTTTCTTCTCTTTATCACTCGATCGGCTAATCATACCGATAGTCTCGCCGCTCAAGTTCATACAAAATTATCGAATAAAAAAAAAGACTCGTGAAAGTGTCAAAAATTTGACCCTCAGAATCTAAATTAATTCTAGATTATAGCAGCGATTAGCCAGCCACTCGACTGCGCTAAAAATCAATTTAAAATGCAGGGTTGAAAAAAAGGCAAAGATAAATAGATCCTAATACGTCAATTATCCCATCCAATCGACTCGGCCCCGAGCGAATAAAAAAAGTAGTAATCAATTACGCTCGGTGTATACTCTTCAACGCGCGAGCGACGATCGCTCGTAAATTAGCCGGGAGAGTAGCCCCGGGGCTGCTCGCGGCTCAGCATTCCCTGGCGCACAAAAGGAGCAGGCGGCAGCAACAATAGAAGGCGCCGGAGTTCCGTTTACTTAATCCCAATTTTCGGCTCACGTCGCGCTGTTGTAACAATCCTTGTCTCGGCACGTGAAGTGACGTCAGTGGGCACGGGTGGCGGCCGAACGAAAAAAAAAAATGAGAGAAAATTCCGGCAACTCTACGCCGCGTGGAGTATCCGCGACTCGCAGTGTCCGGCATTGTTGTTGAGCGCACAACGCGATATTTCGACGCGTGACGCGACGCGGAAGTCCCGCACCCGGTGCACCGTGTCGATGAATCACGCAGCTTTTTGCACTGGCTCGCAGGGTATCTGGTTGAGGCAAAAATCAGAACTCTGTGTTGGATTTTACCCCGGCGCGATCTTATCGGAGCTTCGGGAAGGATCCGCGCAAAGTGCCGAACTGTACACTTATACATATGTGTGTACATGTGGAGGTCGCGTTTTTTGCGCTGGAATAATAATAAAAAAAAAATATCCCTAGCATTACATTAATGGTCTTTTAGTTCTTTCGTTGGAATTTCGTAGACAAATGGGCAATTACGTCAACAATTTCATTCCCAGTATTAAATCAAGTCACTTTTATTGTATCCCCGAAACCCAGCGTAATGCTCGTTGTATTTGTATTTATTGCATAATGTAGAGATATAAATCACGGCGCACCGAGAATTTTTTTTTCTCTTTCAAATTGAATTTAAGAAAATTTTCGTTTGCCTCACTTTTATTTCCCAAAGCATAAGAATCCAATGCATTCCCATTAAAAATCTTCTCTTTTTTTTTCATTCCACAATCGAGTGAATTCTGCAGCCGTGGGCCTGCACACATCTCCGAAATGCCGCGAGAAAGGTGAAATCCCACCCGCGCACGTGCGGCCACTTTGTTCACAGGAAATAAGGTAATCGGAATATAGCGGCCTTCGCGGAAGGCATTGAATTCCATTTGACTGTGCAAGTCGAGCTGCACCGACCTCCTTTTTTACTTCCTACTCGACCGCGGCCCTTTAAATCATCTCGGGACTGAATCATCGCCGTCGGCCGCTCGTAGTTGTACGGTCAAATCGCGAATTTCGTTCCTGGTTTCCTCCCGCGAACTTTCCCCGGTTTAGCGGGTCGCTCGGAGTTGAGGCGCCGAAAGCGATGGGAAGTCAATTTTCCGAGTCTTGTTATGCTACGAGGGAGGGAGAGAGAAAGAAGGTTGCAGTCGTGGGGCGTAGGATACTGTGAATTATAAAACACTTTATCTGGGATTTTTTGACACTTCGCTCGGCCGAATAAAATGTAAATTCGTAGCGCACGGTACTTTGAAATCGCCTGCAACGATTCGTGGAAGAGATTTTCTGTGATTTATCGGAGATCTGCGCTTTTGTACAATAAATCGTAGATTTACCGTTGGGTTCATTTGACGTAATTAGAGTTTCAAATCGTTGAGGATCTTACATTTTTTTGGATCTCTAAGAGACGATGAAAAACCTTAGACGTCTTTTTTTATTACCTTGTCATAGAAGTTCGTATTTATAAACATAATTAGTTCGTTTATCAATTCTTTCATAATCGTTGAATAATTAATTTTAATTAATTGAGACTATTTTTATTTAACTGCTTCCTTGACTTCATTTAACTTTTGCGCTTCTAGAACAGTATAATATGCATATAATATTAATACAAAATAGATATTATAATAGTGTATATTTAATGCTTGTAATTTTATACATAATACCATTGGACTTGACTTTATGAATGATCAGTTTTTTTTATTGAATTCAATAACATTGGCGTGATGTTACTTCGTACTGGATTATATAATATTAAGGCAAGGTCAAAAGCTTAAGATTTTATTACACAACAATTTAATAACGTCGTTAAATTTACAAAATATTTAGCCTATTAAGTTCTACAATATTATTATGGAATACATAAAACGAAATAAATTTCATATTATCCAACGTCGCTGTAATATTTAATAAATATTTCGAATCTGCACTTAAGGTAGTTTTTGCACTGGCAGAAAATATATCGATTTGTCGAAGAATGTCATTTTACAACTTTCACCGTGTTATAATATAAACCAGTTTATAAATTTTAGGGGTCAAGGTGCCTCTACCGTGCTCCTATTTGCAGAATTACTTATGATAATATGTCAAAATTTCTATCAAATAAATAATTTTTTATTATGACACATTTTATCGGATGAAGGCCATCGAATTCCACTTAAATTAGGCAGGTTTCGGAGTTCATTGATTTAAATCGACCATAATTGCTGCCTTGTGTAACGTAAATGAGACAGCTAGAAAAAACTTTTTTTTGTTCAAATAAAAAGTAATTTAAGAATGTTTTGCTTTCTTATATTTAGGTTCAAGAAAAAAACGTAAAGAAGGATTAATGGCAAATACACATGCTTTTTATAACAAATATATTATGCTCTTTTCACAACAATCAAACTTAAACTGTAAACAATAAATCTTATTTGATTGGAACAAGAAATTAATTACCCATAACGACTAACTAATTTATTACTCTTGTCTACTAAAATTTAACTCTACAAAAAAACGTTTAAATTCAGCCTTTATGCCTACTTAAATTTTCAAAAGTCCCAACAGTAGTACCTATAATCTATCACTATCCACTTAGGCTCTCCTTTCTTCATTTTAACAAATCAATAATAAAAAAAAACTAAAAAAAACAATAATTAAAAAAATAAAACAAAAGAAGAAGTCACATCTGATCCATCGTCATCTCCCCTAACAGCTTAATCGCGCGTGTCTGACCAAACCCGTTCCGCGACTACGCGCGCAGCATCGTACGCGTAGAGCGCGTGCCGCTCGTCTCATTCACGCGGCACGCGGCGTCTTCATTGATGAGGCTCGCGTGTGCGCGCGCGCAACAGCTGACGACCGGCAGGCCTCGATAATTATCGTCGTTAGCGGCCGAATCGTTTGTCATCCGGATGAGCGCGCGCCTCTCGGCGGATTAGCAATTTTCGATTCTCCGCGGCTCTCGGCCGATGAATCGAGCGTCTCGCCGCGGTAAGATAATACGTAACGTTTAGGCGTGCATAATGAATTTCGCGCACGACATTCAATTTACGGCTTTTTCATTGAACGGGCGAAAGCGCAGCTGTGAAGTACGATATACGCGCGTTTCTCGCCGCGAGTGAAAATGCTAAATAATTTTGTTTACGAGATAATATTGTAATAAATGATAAAGTTGAAAATTATGTTGCACGTTTCGAACGATTCACGCATGTCTAGTGCATATGCATGTACGTGTGAGTGCGTGTGTGTTTCATGGGTATACTGTTAGCAGAGATTAACGCGAGGATGATTAGTAATAGATTATGATTCTGAGTGCGCTTTAATAAGTGGGTTAACATTTTTTGCGTTTTTTTAATAAAAGCCAAAAATTATTTAGTACCTTGTCGATGATAATTTTTTGCTGGAGGTATCATTTACATGTCAAATTAGTCTGTTTAGCAGTAATTTGAGTTAATTAAGAACCTTTTTTCGTCTTCAAAAAAATCATTTAAGTAAGATCATGATTTAAATATTTCACGAGTTCTAAATTCCTCATTACTTCATCGATCTAGCAATAGAAAAGAAATCTTTTATTAACTCTTTTTTTTCATATTAAACTGCAACCGAAGTGAATTATTTTCAAGCATTTTTCAATTCTTCCCACATTGTGATTCACTAAAAGTTATAACAATTTTTTGTCCGCTAAAAGTAACGCAATGCAAAATCTCCAGCTGTGCCGGTGCCTTCGTATTAAAAGGCAAACGTTTTTATTGCTCGTTTGCTGCTCTAAAATGAACTAATGAGTCAAGGCATAAAAAAAAATTGACATACAATAAATATCCCGTGAGATTTCTTACATTTCTCAATGCGATCTATAAAGTATTTATACACATAAACATCGCCTGGCAAAAAGCACGCCACCGATATTTTTATTGCGCGGTGCATCGTACGTAACGTCCGCGCCGATCCACTTTTTTCTGCTCCGTCGGGGTGGTTCAAGGAAATCCCCTTGACGAAGGATCCGATCTGCTTGGGAAACGAGTGGAAAATCGCGGAAAAATGCAGAGTATCGCGCGGATTGATTCGCGATTACGACACCGCGATGCGTCGTCAATTAGCATTAGAGGCTCGATCGCGTTTCCATATCGAAAACGAGGCTCGTCGCAGCGCGCGGCGATGCACGCCCCGACGCGAGTGCACTTACGCTCGCCATGCGATTCTTCTCACGGCCCGCGAGCGTTGACGCGCGTTAGCCAATGCGCATCCGCCTCCTGCGCCTGTAACAGATTTCGCCTGCGCGGCTACCGTGGACTCATTCAAATGAGCGCGACGTAGACATGAGGAAGCCTGAATTCGAGATTTTTTCAACTAATTACAACTTGCTTTTTTTAATATAACCTTTTTTTAAGTAGATTTGCACACTGAGAAAAAACCGCTGCTAATAGATTAACAGTTACCTTCTTAAAAAAAAAAAAAAAATTGGTTACTGCTTTTTTTTTTAATTCTAATAATATTTTTTATTTAGCCTTTTATATTATTGATCTTTTAAAAACACTTTCGCACGAATACAATACGTTTACGAAAACTTTTCTTTTCATCGAAACAAAATTAGTAGGTTCAACTTAAAATTTCTTTAGAGACTGCTAATTAAATAATTTCTTTTATTAACACTAAATATTTTTCTGAAAGTACTAATATTCAGCAATATTTGGCAGTTTAAATAAAAATATTAAATTGACAACTTTTAAGAAAATATTAATTTTAAACTCTTAAATCTTTTTTCAGTGCATACATGATGTGATCGGAGTATTTATGTAGTTATAAATATATACAAAAAATGATTATTATTTAGTGTATTATTGCATGTATATGTGCATACGTGAGGCTGTTCGTTCTGAATAAAGAATGTCAGTGTGCATTAAACACAGTTTTCGTAGAATATTGAAATTCGGGATACTTTATTATATTGATTAATTTCAATTTTTATTATCATTAATTTTTATTTAAATGGCAATTAACGTACTTAATATTGACGTTGATTTACGAAAATAATTCTATGTTATAAATCAAGAAAATATTTTGAAAATAAAGAAAGTGCTTTTTGGATCAAAAATAAATTAATCATTTTTGTTTTCATTCAGATCATTCTCTTACGTAAGCATTCAAAATTTATTAATACCATTTATAGCATGCAACTTTTTTAATATAATATACATATAGGTCCCACACCCAGGTAAGAAAATTTCATATTCAAAATGTTTTGACTCATTCAGTCCACGCATACTCTATCGGAGTGACAAATATTCGATCGTTTAGTAAAATTCGCTTCCTTTTTTTATAGCCGCACATTACGATTTTTTCTCATTTTATCCAGACAGATTGATACATTCAAAATATACAGCGCCGAAGCAGGCCAGCTTCAGCATAAAGTTTTTACGTTCATAGGCAAACTCAGTCATAAATCTAAATTTTTAGCTGCCGACGTAAAGCAGTGTTTAGAAAGTGAAATCAATATTTTAAAGCCTCACAGAACAAACTATTTCCTATAAAAAGTATTTTCACATCGAAGCACCAATTCCCAACACTGACAAACAATTTTTTCCTCCCCTCTGAACTCCACTTCCGATTCCTCGTTTAGCCACCGGAATTCCCGCCCAACTTTGAGAATACCAGCAAAACATTGCCAGCCGTTAACGAAGCCGGTAATCAGAGGGGAAATCAGCGAACGACCCCGAAGCCCGGTGCGTCCGCGTTGACCAACGTCCCCTTGCTTACACAGACAGCCGATAAATAAAAAAAAAAAAAAAAAAAAATTGGTCGAGATTGCGCAATCGATAATTTGCACTCGGGAAGAAGGGGGGAGAGCTGCCTCGGCGCGATATCCCTTTTGACGTCGGCGACAGAGTCGCGTCGGCGCTCTTACGGCGCGCGAAAAAAGGTCGAGCGAGCGGGGGCCGTTTGGCAATGCCTCGGGACGCGGCCAATGGGATTTGGCAATGGCCGTGCTAATTATCGAGAGCGAGAGTGTATATACGTATTTTTCCCGGCGCAGGCGCGCGCGGCGCTGTGCGCGGGAGCGCTCTCTTTTACTTTTACTCGGGGGAAATCAGCCGAGATAGACATCGGGAAACCCAAAATTACTGACAGGGATCGTTGAACGTGAAATTAGAGGCTCGATCCCGAACGGGCATAAGCCGCCGCGCGCGTGTGTTGTGCGCGCCCGAATAAAAGGTATTCCGCTTCAAATTGGCTCCTACAAAGCTCTAAGTCTTTGGAATTTCGTGAACATTTTCTGCCGTGTGTAATGAATGTATACCTTTGGAGGTACACATTTTGGGCTACGAGCGTAATGAGCCTTATTAAATTATTATTTTTTTCTTATTTATTATTTTTAATTCCTACTGGATGTGTTATTACTGATCGCTGGATATAAAGCATTGAACTATTTTTTTTTTTGCTGTAGTATGTTGCGTATTTTCTTGAAAAATAAATTTTCAGTTATGTTGAGAATAATTTGTAAAACAATGTAAAAATCCTTTTTACAGTCACGTAAAGTGCATGTTCAACATTCTTTTTTATAACCACTTTTTTCTGACACTATGTACCTTCGCGTGAATATTAAATTTTGCAGAATTACTTAAACATTAGTCTAGACAAAAACCAGTTAAAATTCAATTTCACTTTTGAATTCGTAATTAACCAGATGACTCTTACTGTCCTATCATTAATTACTGAATTGAAATTGTAATCTCAAAAAAATCTCGGGAGTAAGAAAATGCGAATTCGTGATTTGCATGAAAATGACCAATTATGTCACTGGAATTTGTAAAATTAAATATACCCACAAAGAGAAAACTAGAAATATTATTTTATTCTTTCACTTTCACTCACCTTCTCAAAATATAGGTACACATTGAAAGTACTTACAATCTCTCTTTCCTACGGTTTTTTGTAATTCAAATATTATAATTTTATTACCCATTGTAATGCGCACTTCAATTATAGAATACTTTTTGCGCACGAAAATGATAAATTTGTTATTTAAATCATTTCGTGTTTTAACTTAATTAAGCAAAGTCGTGGAAAGAGGAAATAACAGCTGTTTCCTTCTGAAAATATTAGTTGTTTCGCACAGACAATCGAAGAATTACATGTAAAATAGTATACAAATATTTATATCCTATAAAATATAATATACTCAACTAAATAGCAAAAGTGAGTTTCGTAAAGAAAATTCTGTCTTCTACATGCACGCGAATTTCGCAACACGAAATTGTAACGTACACTGTAAAATCGAAAAAAATACGATAAATAATCTATTCCTGCAAATAACTGACGTACACTTTTACGCAGACTAAAATAGCAAATTGGCACTTTAATCAGTTTTATGTTTCTTTAGCTCAATTAAGTATAAAGCCATGGAAAAAATGAAACAATAGTTTCCCTTTGAAAAAAATATTAATCGTTTCGCACATACGATCAAACGATTCCATTATAAAGCAGTACAAACATTTTTTTATACCTCATAAACTGTATAATCCATTTAACCAACCAACAAAAGCAACAGTGTCCTAAAAATAACTTCTATCCGCCGTACACGCGTATATCGCAACGCGAAACCGTACTGACTGTAAAATGAAAAAGAATATACGATCAACAATGTATATATTCCAACCGAACAAATGACTCGGCTGTCTCACGTCCTAAAAGTTTTCCAATATAAAATATCGCCTACAAAGCTTCACCGCGTAGATAATTCAATAGCGTTTTAGCCTACGACCTACGCTACGGTTGCATGCGACCTTGGACAAAATACGTCGATATAACAACACACGCGTTGTTCCGCCTCCCGTGCAACAATGAAAAAGAGAGAATAAAAAAAAAATCCCGCGAAGAAAAGCCCACATCGAGTGCGACACGCTCCTCGATCTCCGGTACGGTGCTGCAAAAGTGTCAAGTTCCCGACAGAGGAAATTCGGCCGGGCTCTTTCTCGCGCACCCGCACACCCACACCTGCACATGCACACTCACACACGCCTTTAAAGTCACACACACAGTGACAGAAACGGACTCGCGGGCGCACGTACGCGCGAGAGAAAGAACACGGGGCCGCGTATATTCGCCGCCGCCGCCGCCGCCGCAGCAGCGCGCGAGAATGAAAAGAAAGCCCCCACTATTGGCAAAAGCGTGTCGTATAGGTTATAAAGGACCGTGGCGGCTCCTAGCCGGCTGCACTCTCCCAGTGAAACTCACGGAGGATCGTTCTTCAACGTCACTTGCACTCTCGCACGCGACGACGAGCAGCGGCTCTCTTCACCCCACCAGCAGCGGCAGTAGCAACTACTCGGCAAGGCTCGGCTCCCTCGCTCAGGCCAGTTCACCTCCGTCGCCTCGAATTTCTTCGGCTTGATCGCTGCGCGCCACCCGCGCCACGGACCCTCCCCCGCACGCACCATGAGGATCATTCTGCTGGTACGTCTCATGCACCCCTATGTACACTCTGCGCTACTCTGCTCCCTTTTGGCCGCGATCGAGCCGATCGAGCGCTCGAAGTGTGATGCGATACTCCTGTTGTGCGGGACGATGGGCTAAGCGATACGTCGTTTAGTGTGAACTCCAAAGTTTTTTCGTAACTCGCGCCTCGATCGAAGGGAATCGAGCCGAGCGTTTGAAGTTTCGAGAAAGTCATTCACGGGCGACTTGGTGCTTGCGGCTTCGATCGGAGGAATGGTGAACGGAATCGCATAAATTACTTCTAGAAATGTATAGCGGGGCCGCGCGTAGCAACGAGAGTGTGAACCTTATATTATGCATTTTTTTTTAATTAATTTTGAATTTGAAAATCTTCACCGGTCGGTCGGGCCGTCGCTTCTCTGCTTCGAGGATAGTTTTAAAGGATCGAGGGGAGAGAGGGAGAGAAAGAACAGAGAGCGATTGCGAAGTTCGACTTTTTCCCAAGCTCCGGGAGCGGGAAATTTTAATTGGCTTCCGAGTCGCTCGCGTATCATCTTCCCCGCGCGCAGCGCAGCATCTTTTACATGGAAGGGCCATTAAGACTCCCAGACACGTAACATCCAACTTTGAACAAAAAGCGCTATTATGTTGCGTGGCTCGTCTGTGTATGTGTGTATATATACATGTGCGTCCGCGTAAGTAGGTATACGCGAATGCACCTTGTGTAGGCACAATATATATACATGTATACACGCTCGATCTCCTCTACTTTCACGCGAATTCTTCGAACCTTTTTTTTATAATCGACGCGGTTCGCTTGCTCCCGTGTGCACGCGCTCCGCTCCGTGTCTCTACCCTGGCGCTCGTTCCTTTTTTTCTCTATACTCACTTTATCAGCGCACGCGTTTTTACGTATGAACACGGCGCGTCTTGCGCGAGGCGCGCATCGTGCACATGCAGGGCTCGATCGTTACGCAAACTATCGCCTTTGCGAAATTCCGCGGCGGATTTTTGTGTGAGTGTCCGCGCGCGCGCAAGTGTGTGTGTGTGTGTGTGTGTGTGTGTGTGTGTGTGTGTGTGTGTGTGTGTGTGTGTGTGTGTGTGTGTGTGTGTGTATGTGCAGGCGCTCGTTCATAATTGCACGGTCGCGTCGCCTCTAAGTGTTTCACGTGTATAAGAGCGACGCGGGGCCCTCGCGTGACTCCGCGGCGTGCGATGCTCCGTTCCGTGGGATTCGTCGGTTTTATAACGCGTTCGGTCAAAGTGCACGGAGATGATCGCAGTCTGCCGCATCGATTGCACCGCGACTTCGTCTAGCCAAGTCTTCCGGAATCACACTTTACGACTTGTATACGTCGGTTTCTCTCGTCCTGTGCACCGTGTGCTCTCTTCATTCCGATTGTGGTACCATAAATGATTATTAAACACTGGGAGGGATTTTCTTTTTGAAAATTTCTAGGCTCGTTGCCTAACGAGTAAGATGATTTGCTCGTCGCGGGAGAGAAGGCCGAAAGACGTCGGCAAACTTTGCGCGTGTCATTTTCCATCGTAAACGCCACGGCAAATGTGTGTTACTGTCTGCGGGGAAATTAGCATGATGAGGATGAGGCCCGCGATGATCCATTAAGCCGCTCGTTTTTCGCGAGAACGACGCCAAGAAGCCCCGACTCATCCACGTACCACAATAACCGCCGGGAATTTTACGACGCTGGGCTCTTTTTCTTGGACGAGCGCATTTTCATCTCTTTTTCTTTTTCTTGTTTAAAGAGACTGCATCTGGCTACCCTCTTTTCCTCGCGAAAAGTCACGATACACCGGTTTTAACTTAGAGAGTGAAAATTTCGTGGGGTATGCCTCGCGCGAAAAATCGACCGGTGCTTCCTATTCCACGTATTGTCGTGAGATCCGCGCGTAAGAGTGTTTAAAGCATCGAGTGGTGAGTTTTCAATATTCCACGAGCGTCCAATTTGTCAACGTCCACTTTCGTCGATTACCACCGGGCTACTTGTTGTTCTTCGCCGCTCAACGAAACTTTAAAGACACACGAGACTCTTTCCCTTTTAATGCTATTCTTGAATATCTACTCACAATAAAAGTACCATTCATGGGCAGTGGTAAACATTCAATCTTAAATATTTAATTTTTTTCTCTCTTTATTCTTCGAGTTTCAATCGTAAATTAAAAGTTCACTCACAGTGATTAACTCTGAGTGATTTACTGCTCCAATTTTTCTGTAAGATTTCCATAACATCATTCTTCAATCACTGGCATTTAGATGAATACTCGTTCCCCTTGACAGCCGGGATAAAGAGAAGAAAAAAAAATCCGCATTGGAAAGGAATGTTTATCGCTGCCGATAGTTTGCATAGCTGCAACTTTTACCGCACATATATTCAGGGGGGATAATCCAGCCGTCCGTATAGCGGCGATCTAAAATAACTTGTTCGTTTCTTCGAGGCGAATATTTTTCCTGCACCAGATAATAACAGTAATCCGTCGGTAAGCTAATTAAATTAAAGCCTCCTCTTATCCGGCCAGCATCGACTCCGGCGATCCCTCTCGAGCGAGAACGAAAAACTAAAATGTTGCCGATACAAAATTCCACTAAATTAAAATGAAGCATAATAGCACGTAGCGACACTTTCTCAGGGGGGATTGACGCTCGCGCGGCGTGTACACCCTAATTACCCATTCTTCGCGTGATTATCGCGGGGCCTTATATAATCGATTAAGCAGTGGGGCGAGATGATTGCTTGGCTCATTCTTCTCGCGCGCAATACGCCGGGAGAAAAATTCACTCGTTGTCTCGCGCGGCCCGGGCCCGTTTCGCGCAATTTTCTCATATGGCCTCCCGCGCCGCGCCGGATGTCTCGTGCGCTTTCGCAAGAAAATCCAGTCCTCTTCTCCCGCTTCCCTTCCGAAACGCACCGCTGGGGTTTCGCCATAAGACACGAAATTCCAGTCGCGTAGAGAATTTTTGCGCAGCTCTGCTGACAGAAGTGGCTTAGAGGGACTTTGCTGCGCCTCGATCGACGGACTCATTGTTGCGTGATTTGCGATTCTTTATTGTGAAAAAAAAATTCATTTCGATGAATAATGTAGAGTCGCGTTTAACAAACAATTTGCTTGGATTTTAATATTGGATTCAATTATGCATGCGCAGAGAGAGAATTTTTCAATTTTGGAGAGCACCTCGTTGCATAAGTGTACAATGCTTATATTCTCTTCTCGTTTCAAAATTTTGCATCAACATTATAATCCTTGTAATTTCTTTTTAACGTCAGCCATTTATCCAGGGAGATCTCGGGCAAGTGTACGGGCGTTACGCAAGAATTTTGTGCTTCAATTTTTCGTATCGACCGCGAGTGAAATTGACGAAGGGGTCCCCCCGAAATGTCCCCGGAGAAATTTGTCAGACTCTTCAATCTCTCCGAAAGTGAAAAAGCTCGGCGTTTCCTCAGTAATCGAATTATTCCCGAGTATTTACGTAAAAATAAAAGGAAAAGAACCAATTTAAAAACAGCAATTTGTACGCGCGCTTGACTCGAGATACGGAAAATTAAAAAAATTACCGTAAATACGAGAGACAGGCGTAAAAGCAAATTGCGTCAGTTTTTATAGGCGCCAAAGTAAACACCGCGTACACTTTCACACTTTCGAGTAACACTCGCAGCACACACCGGCACGCTACTTAGCAAAAGTGGCCGTTCTATTGTCATTCCCGTCATATCGGTCCGAAGCGCCTTAAAAAAAAAATACCGGCCGCATTTCTTCGTGAGAGTATATACATTGGCGGCCAAAGAGAGCGACATAAGTAAGTACGTGACCGGCCGTGAATTCTTACGTAATCCCCGGACTGTCCCACTTTTTAATCTACAATTTTCTCCCCCCTCCCGCTCTCACCTCCTCTTGGTACGGTGGTCTCGGTGACGAAAATACGTACGACGAAATAAAGAGAGAAAAAAGAGCGAGAAAAGCTCGACGGGCCGGCTCATTAATTATTTATTCGGCGTGCGGGGTATAGAAAGCGAGTTATGACGCGAAATTAATTTGCGCGCTAATTGCGTGAGCCGCCGACAGGAAGTGGCCGAGGGAAGATTTGCGCTTCCGATTAGCCGCTCAAGAGGAAGTCTCTCTCCGCGCGGACTCCAGTCGATTTAAAGACGATCGCTTATATGGCGCGCTGCGCTTCCGTTTTTTTTTTTTCGATCGGCCGTCGGGGAGAGTGAGGCGCTCTTCGTACGCCGCCGCCGCCGCAGGGGAAATGTATTAATTAGAGTACTCGTGTAATAGGCTTCGGAACTGGAAATTCAATTAAGCGCTCGTTGATTTTAACGAATCATTCACTAACGGAAATCACCGGGAGATTCGATTTAGGTGTTAAATTAACTCATTGTTTGGGGATTTTAAAACTCGGAGTCTCGTGTTCTCCAGCAACAATTTGATTTTTATCGAAAAGAAAGTTTAACAGATTTTTTGAAGCTCCCTGGTGTAAACGTTAGATTTAAAATTTCGATCGAGCATTACGCAATCGAACGTTTTTATTTTAACGGACATTTTCCAATAAATATTTTTCACGTGCGATTGAAAAATTAGTATTACCCGAGACACATTATATAACGTAATTATAAAGTTCGCCTCGATAATTATTCAAGTGCTTCCACGAAAAATCGAGTGAAAACAGCAGTGCAATAAGTATCCAGGTTAGCAGCGTGTGAACATTGTTAGAATCGCCGTTACATTCAATGTTAGTCATTGGCGTAAAAATATCTCTATCTCAGTCAATACCTATTTTATGCAATTAACTTAAACTATTAATGACGGCTGATTCATATTGTTGCGTCATAATTTACTTTGACATCACACGCACACGCACGGTGGGCTCGGCCTGATCCCATCTGTTTTCATCAAGTGTTAATTATACAACAAAAGGAACCGGAGCAGACCACATCTAATGTCGAGCAGTTCGTTCTCAATTCGATCCTTACAACGAGAAAAAAAAATCATAATCTAATGGGCAGAAAGTTTCACTTGTTAATCTTCAAATATCATCTCAAAGTCTAACAACGCGTTAGGGACTTTTCACTGATCCGGAAATATCTCGAATCCGGAATCTACTTTCGATCTCGAATGACTTTCTATTGAAAACCATAGGCGCGCACAATGTATCTGGAGCTCGGGACTGGATCGGTATCGCTCCACACTACATTAGGGTCATCCATTCTCGGCCGAGCCAAAGGACGCGTGAAAGACCAGTTTCACTGTCTACAGCTGCTTACATTATCCGCGGCTTAATCGACCAAACGAGAAATTGGTCCGCGTCGACTGTCACTTTCTTTCAGTCACGGCGCGATTTAGGAAAGTGTCACAATGATTAATGCCTCCTTGAGCTGCTGACGCGGTGTATACACCGACACGAAAAAGCTGCACTGTAACACCATGAATCCGCTTGTTTTGATAAAATAGAATATCTCAATTATAGCGTATCAGTTTTTTTGTTTACTTACTTAAAAAAAAAAAAAAAAAAAAAAAAAAACAATTAATTCAGTGATGTGTTTATTTTAAATAATGAAGTACGGTCGAAAGTTTTTATTGATAATAATTTTTTATTGTAGGATCTCACATCTCACGTGCCACAGTTGCATTAAATTTGAGAAAGTTTAATCGCGGTTAAAGATAAAGGAAAATAGCTGATTCAAAAGAGTGAATATCGTTAGCGATTAAAAAAAAATTTATAAGACTCATTCAATGAGTTACTATTAAATTCAATATAAGATTCGCAGTGGATAACAGCAGATTCGTACATTAACACCTAATCCATCATCTAATCAATTCTAAGTAGATTTTACATCGGCACTTGTTAGACTTTTCAGTCGGTTAATTAGGAGCTAAACGATTGAATTTAGGAGAATGAGAGATTATTGCGAGATGAGTCAGGCTTCCCATAGTGTAATCCATCAGAAAATTACTTTATGATTTGCGTGTGATTGATGGCTGGAAAAAAAAATCTTTCAATATAAAAAAAAAGTATAATAGACGAACGAAACTAAATACGCGCAGACAATACTCGCAATATAGACTCCGGGGCATTCTGCCTTAAACAATGTTTTTGAAGATTGAACTTGTTATTTGTTATTAATGTTTCTTGTTATCAGAATCTCGAAAAAAAGCGAGTACCATTGTGCCCGGCCGGCGCATCTCAGACCCGAGCGAAGTAACGAAACAGAGAGGCGGATGAATCACACATTGTCTGATCACAGCCAGACCTGTTTCTACTGATTTCCAGCGTAAACCGCTAAGTCAACAGGCTCACAATGGGAGCAGCGCGTTTCACGTCGATATCTCCGCAAATAAAATAATTTCCGTGAAATTAACTTCGATTTACGGCGTCAGTTGTTAAAACGACTCTTGGAAAGTTACTCCTTGAGAGAAATTAAAGCAAAAGGTTCATCTCCCCAAAGTGTATTTTTAGTACTGCTAGCGCAGTAAAGCCTCATGATCGACTCTCATTCCGTTCACGTGGAGCAGAGTCCAAACGATGGAAACAAAACTCGGCGCCGAGTGCACGTCCCTGTCTATAACTGGGGGGATTGCGAAAGCGAAGCTAATACACATAATAGAGGTGAGAGAGCGTGTTCAGCCGAGTCGGCGCGGCGCACTTTCTTCGACTATCCGTTTCGAAGCCGCGGATTCGAGGATCACGTAGCCGGCGAATGTCACGATCGACGACCATCCTCCTCTCATAAAAGCCCCGCGGAAAATCGGCGGTGAAAAGGCAGTTAAAGCTCGGAGATTCGCGGGAGTACAAGAGAGAGAAAGAAAGAGAAAGAAAGAGAGAGAGACGCGCATCGATGTTATACACGTTTTAATTGGTCCGCGCGCTGGTTAATGAGATGTTGGAAGATCTTCCTTTTTCAGAGCCGGCGGGAATGCCTGCACGCCGCCTGCTTGCCTTTCGAATATATAGATGTCGAGGTCGTTTGGGAATCGGCGCCGGTTTTCCAGTGGCGCGCACATTCGGCTTGATGATTTTGTTGCCGGGGTCTCTTTTTCTCGAGCACCGCTCCGGCCTCCCCCTCGGGTGAATCGTAATTATTACCGCGGGAGGCATCGTTTATCTTGTTTCATAATATAAATATTGTGTAAGTTGAATAAACCAAGGGGAAAAATGCGGAAAAACCTCGGGGACCATTTCTTCGTCTTCGTTACTTTAATACCAATATGGACTCTTTGCCGTCAATTACTCCGTGTCTCGCTGCAAAGCGATATTTATTTATCCGCCGAGGGAGATTCTGAAAATGTACATATTTTTTTTATAAACACTCGATGGCGCGTTATATAATAACGTTACACATGCGTGTTACATTTAAAAGTAAAATGACATAAGTTCATTACGGCAATAATCTGTTGCACTCGAATTCGATTGTTGTTTCTTTTTTTTATTCTCCTCGACGGCTCACAATGAATGAAATCTATCGGTTTCTCTGGCTGAACCCTCGCCGGACAATGGACGGAAAAAACGGTTAATGATATACGAAATCATAATACGCGCCTCCGCATTTTCGTAATGCAAAGAGTGAGAAGCTGAAAAAAAAAATAAAATAAAAAAGCAGCGTCGGAAAAGCCTTAAAATATTGACATTTCATAACGCCGAGATTTCTGGCCGATTAAATACCAGGTCGATGATTCACGGGCGAATCGATACCCTTTAACACGTAAAGCAGGCAGCGGTTTAATTGGCCGACTAAACGACGAGAATTTCCGTGTCAACTCGCAGTGCCGTTTGCGCATTAATGAGTGGACCATTGTGTCCAGCTTTAAGGGGCTTTTAATTGGTTCTAATCTGCGGAATGATCAGGTGGCGCTAAATGGCGGTATGTAGCATGTACATATATATACGCATAGTTTGTATACAAGAGCTGCCTAAATAAAGTGTATTATCTTATAAAAGCGGAGTATGTTATACATGTCGCAAGCCGCGAAATACGTGTACAAATAAGACGTGGCCTGCATTAAATTTCGCGCTGAAATCTTAGAAATCGCACGCTTAATTCACCACCCGGACGGTTATGGCTTTAATGCTCACGATATCGCTTTAATTTGTAAAATATTCCCTATATCAATTGAAAAGTACAATTCCAATCGTCGTGTTAAGTACAAGATTATACGCCGACGTTATTTTGATTTTATTTACTCGCTCGATGTTATCGAATAACAAAATTTAAAGAAACAGACTTACATGTCAGTCCTAGTTAATTTAAATCTGCACACGTGCCTCCCGAATCGCTCGTGGCAACTCGAAATTGACGAGTCGTACCACCCGCGAATTCTCCTCGGATAGTCTGAGGGTCCGATGGTCGAAAAGTCGAAAAAAAGGAGGCCACCGCTCACAATAGCCTAGAACAATTTCGTAAGCTCGCGCGTCGCCTATAAATTTAAATGCGATCGAATCGGCTCTTACACGCCGGCATAATCTCACCGCCTCATCTGCGCGCCCGATCCTTACGTACGTGATGTCATACCGCACCGGCGGTCATTCAAAAAGGTATACAATGATTGGGGGCGGGGGGGGGGGGGGGGCCGAGGGACCGATCGCGATAAGAGCGAGCGGATGACCGCGGGGCGCGGGCCGCCCAGAGAAAGAGGCCTATTGCGTTCAAGGACGTTGCACGAACACAATGCCGTAACAGCCGTGTCCGGCCCCGAGCCGCCGGGCCCACGGGCCTCGGAGAAACAACGAGAGCCCGTTCACCGCACGGCCCAGTTATAAAGTGCCTACCGAGAATCGCCTCGAGTCAAGGCGCTCAGGATATACGGGGGTGTGGACGAAATTTTCTGCTTTCGAATGACCTGCTGGTTTCCACGCTCTGAGTTGCCGGTACTCGGAAGAAAGCTTAGCTTTTTGATTTTCTTATTTTTTTTACGGCTAAAAATGTTGTGCATTTGTATATTTCGATAAAAGATTGCAACCAAATATTTGCTTTTAATGCACATTCTTTTTTGAGTTATGCGTTATAAAATTCTATTGCATTAGAAAACATTTTATTTGTGTAGTATCTTTATGCGTCGTTTATTAGTAGTTTATTATGTAGTAAATACACAAATTTTATGTTTTGTTAGTTTTTGTTTCATTGTAAACATAAAATAAGTGTTTAGAATTGAACAGAGTTTTAACAGCGTAATTGGTACTTTTATTTATTATAATAATTTTGAGATGAATAAAAATTAATTTCTGAGTTTTAAATTTAGATTGAAATAATATTGAAGTAGCTGGTGGATCTTTGTTCACGATATTTTGAGGGGTTCGACATAAATTTGTTGTGTAAATATTTAGATAGCCGCTTAGATCGAGATTGATTTATTTGGCGAAGGGTAAATATTTGCGAAAGGTACTTGTCAAACCGAGTTGGGCATTTGAGATTTAAACGATTTCAATAACTTTCACTGGTACCAGAAAATTAAAAAAACTAATTTTTTATTTCTGCGTAGGGCTATTAATTTTAATAGCAAATATGAGCCTTATTATGAAATTGATGTAAAGGCAATGCGCCAGTTATATTTCCCGTTTGATTTTCTGTTTGTAAATCTTTCGCGACTTAATGTCAATTTAATGGCTCGTCGAAAAAAAAAGTTGGAGCAATCAAATCTAAGGACACGTACATTCATTAAAAACTAATAAAATTCAAATGCGAAAAGATTCATTATTTATATTTGGAAAAATCTTTCCATCTAAGTTTTGCATCATCAATCCAAAAGCTTGTCACTTTATTTCTTATGCTAATATTATATTCCATTAGATTACGAAATACTTGCGTATATAATAAAAATGTTAAATCATTAGTTAAATATGTTAAATTGTATAATATTCCCGCTGGCAATAAAAATGGGAAAATTTTTTAACAAGAAATTTCGGCCACCTGCGTAAAATAAAAAAAGTCGAACGAAACCGTTACTTTGGTACTCTCGGCCGTTCCCGTTCGGTGGTGCTTAAATGAATGGGTTAGGCTCTATTTTAAGTTTATTTTATAGCTTTTTAAGTACCGACGGTATACAGGTATCACTTTCTTCGTGAAACTAGACCACTTGAATTCCGAATACGGAAGTGGTTGACCAAAAGTTTGCGGGTTTGTTTTTCCGCCTAATAACCGGTTCGCATACGCATTTTTAATAAAGTACTAATTAGAAACTGCATCAATACACCCGTTCTAATGAAAAAAAAAGAAAAATGCCCAAATTTACCTACCGCCTCGTTGCAGGCAGCGCTCGCTATTTATCCTCGCAATGAGTAAGCGCGCTCATTGTTCGCTTTCAATTTAGGCCTTTAACAAAATTCTTTGTGCTCTAAAATAAAGCCGAGCGCGCAAAAGTGCATAATAGCCACAATTACCGTTTTTCATCGGAACTAAATAAAAGCCCGTATTTACACACCCCCCGGTGGCAATGCATTACGTCGAAAAACATATAGTCCGCCAGAAAATTACAAAATAATCGTCATTAAATTGTACACCGCAACTCATATCTTTCTCTCTCTCCTTCTCCAACTGCCTCAGCATGAGGCAATCCATATTACTAATCCGATTAATAATTTATCGTCGACCAAAGTACATATACACACACGCACACAGCTATAAGAGCTCAGGCGCGCGCACTTTGAGAAAAGGGAACCTCGTTCGATTATCTCTAATTTAAATTCTACGCTTTGTCAATCTCGCGTCGAGACAAGAGCCGAGGTACGCATAAATAAAGCGCGCGCCAAATCTACTTTGACGCCCGGATCGCATTAATGCGCCTCTGGGAGCGCGCTACTCGCAACCCATCATATATACATGTATACCTGCACATACTCACGGGTGCGATCGCACACCTTTGTACACATGCTCCCGACTTTTCTCCTGACGGGCGGATTTTTTTTTCTATACACATATATGTATACCGGCCGGCTTCGCCCGCATACGCGTTTTCCCAGTCTCCGCTCGCATACGCATTGAGAACGAATCGCTTTCGCGCCGACTGCGCTCGGCTGTACACCATTCGTAATACCGGCAAGCGGCCGCGAACCGCCTCGTGGGTGTTTATAGTGTCGTGCACCGTGGGAACCGGCGGACTATCTCATTGAATGCGGCGTACCCGCCTATATACGTGCGGACTGTATAAAATCTGACGTGTATGAGTGTGCGCGCGCGGCTGGGTTATACAGTGGTGGCTAAAAGTTTTGCATAATCCGCCCAGCAGAAGGATGCTGGAAAATCGCCTCCGTATTCCTGAAAATTTACCGTTTTTTCCAATTGCGAGATTCGCGCGATAATATTCAGAAGTGTCGACGTTTCTTTTATTCCGCGCCATGGGAAGGGGGAGAAAAGAAGCAGGGGCGATTTATCGCCTCGTATTTGGTAATATGGTTTATCATTTATTTCTTTCCGCGATCCTTTCTCATTACGCTCGTTATTTTTATATATATATATATAGAAAGTGTGCACCTATATACAAACGGTAATTGATTTCCCTTTTTTATTTTCGGTTATTTTCATAAGGTGCCGTCACATGGATTGCTGTCATCGATACCTGTGAGAAATATTTTTCACACGTCGCGGATCGACGACTCACAATCGGATAATTTATGGTCGGACTAAGACTAATGCGAGTGTAATGACGACGATAGAGCTATCAAGAGGCACAATAATATTATATTTCTCATTGTAGCTGCAGTGAGAATGGATGACACTTGATTTACACGTTTACACTGCGATTATCGCCGATCGCTCACGGCGCGCTAAAATAAAGGGGATCGACTGGGTGTTAAATAAAAAATGGCGTTTTCAATTAAAACATATTGTGCATGAAAGTCGACAAAGAAAAGCTCGAACAAGCCGCGCGGCTCGCTGTTCTCACGCACGGCGGACCCACCGCGAAAAACTTTTGTCTGCCTCTGTACAATCGGCAGATACAATACGTTATCCCGCCGGCGGAGTCGGGGCATTGATCAAGAGCGCGGCCCGCGAGACTACACGGATCCACGTACATATATATGTATACCTAGATTATACATACATAATACACATTCATACGTTTACTCACGTACATGCACATACATACGTCCGTACAGTATATTACATGTATATACAAACATATGTACACGTATGTGTAAGCGTACATGCACGTATTAAGTATGTGGTAGTGTCGTTACGACACACGTGCACTCGCGCCGGTTCGTAAGTAATGTGTCGCTCGACGTCTACGATCGCGAGGAAGAGGTGTGTCGCTCCGCGGCAAACACCTATCAGCCCTCGATTTTCTCGCGATCCACTCGGGGCTTCGTGGAATTCGACCGCGGCGCCTTATCGGGCGCCCCCTTTCCCCTTTTTTTTATGCAGCTTATATACACTCAGATGAGACGCCCCGATCGACCTAATTGCGCGTCGAGGCTTTCCCTATCGCGGCGCTCGGTTCTCACCCGAGCAACGTTGGGAAAATTTGCGATTTTTTCGAGAGCGCTGCTGGGCTTTACGAGCCACGGTACGCTCGTAAATTTTCGAGGGCGCCGAGGACTTAATGGCTTTTTGATTCGAGTGCTCTGGGCACTGCCTTCCTCTCCTTTTTTTTGCGGGTTGATTGATTTTGATACCAGCGCTAATTGAATCCAAGCTCTTGATTGATTCATTGGGCCACGCTATGTTGACGAGATCAAATTAAACGCAGTGTGTATTGTTTCGTGCTCCGTTTCTGTGGCTTTACAAGCAGAACGTCGAAATATTAAGCTTTTCGAGCGGGTGTCTGACTATGCCCGAGGGCTATCTACTTATTGCCGGTGTGCGGTGATTGCTGTTGTCATTGCATGGCAGTGTAACTCCCCGCGAGTTAGCTTTAATTTTAGCCGAGATTAACGCTGTTTATACCTCGTTAGAAAGGCGTGATTAGCCGGCAGGAAAGTAATAGCAAGAGTAAAGTGCAAGGCGTTACCGTAACGCGGGCAATAAAAATTAAGATTCCGCGACAGGTGCAGCGGCCTCGGGGAGTTTACGACTTCCAAACTTGTCCGCTCGGAGCGGTACGCGTGCCCGAGTTCCTATAAATAATGCATCTATTATTTGCGAAACGCCGCGAAACTCCGCGGCAATTATGTGCTTGGCGTTTCCCGAAAAAAGACACGCCGTGCCCGCAAAGCTTGTGCGCTCTCCGCCCCGCGAGCCACGCCGGTTTAATTGTCGAAGGCACGCGGAGAGTTGCGAGAACGAGAGGTGTAAAAATGTCGACCGGCACTTATTCGGCGAAAAACATCGCCTTGGGAAAAAAATTTATCCTTTCGACTCTTCCCACATAACTCTACATTGCATACACGTGTACATGTGAAATTTACGGATTTTGTGTTCGAATAAGTAGATTTCACTTCAAAGGAAGTCTTCAACAGATTTAATAAATACTTGGCACGAAGAATATAAGTGAATTTTACTTATTTTGATATCAGCAGGTTCGAATGTTCATATGTAGTGATTAATTCGGAATATAAGTAGAAAATTGTTATTAAATTCTTCGACGTTTCGATAAGTATTTATTTGACTTATCACTAACCAGGAGAGTGTCACACCTCCTAAAGAGAAGAAAATTGTTATTAAAATCTTCGACGTTTCGATAAGTATTTATTTGACTTATCACTAACCAGGAGAGTGTCACACCTCCGGATCACCGATTTGGATCAAACTTTGGATATTGTTTTCTAATGTCAAATAATGAAAGAAACCATCTTTAGTTTAATCCCATAGGCCTTTATTTAGCAGATATAACTATACAGATTAGCATTGCTCATATGCGCAATGAATAAAAAATCGTATATATAGGTATAGCTACAATGTTAACAAAACGAGCTATATCTGCTAAATAAAGGCCTATGCGGGATTAAACTAATGGTGGTTTCTTTCACTATTTGCTACTAGAAAACAGTATTCGAAGGTTCATCCAAATCGGTGATCCGGAGGTGTGACACTCTCCTGGTAAGACTGTAATATGCTTTAAAAATATATAATAGAAAACTTTTTTTCATACTTTAGTCATAAAAGAAAACTTTTAAGACTTTGCATAGTCTTTATTTTTATTTTTTTTTATTAAGGTGCTGAAAAAATACCTTCACCTAGATTCGGCTCTTCTAAACATAATGTTACTATTATGGATTTACTTCCTAAATTCTAAATTCAGTTATTGTATAAAATTTTTATCAAAATTATTTTATTGTTATTATATATTTATTAAATTGTGCTACGCTCGCTGATGACGACAGCCAAATAAATCCTGTCGTAACATTTATAGTTTTTATAAAAATTTCGTTCGTTTCAATCGTCCTATTCTCTTCAAATTGATGAATTTTATTCATTCATAGTTAGTGATAGATTCAATTCTATTTCGTTCATTATTTGACATGTATTGACGACTTTCATCATTAAATAAGTGCATATATAAACTAATGTCGCTTATTTATACGTAGAGGGATTATCTTCCCGTTAGAACGAGGAATCCTTAAGCGCCTCTTTGCAAGGACAGGTGTCTGGCGACGCGGATTCCTCAGCTGCCTGCCTATAGGTTTCTTGAACCTCTGCGCGTGACTCACAATCGTACGCTCGTTAGAGGCGGCTCCGGGCGCTACTGTTCCTCCGAAACGGTCCTAATTAGGCGCAACGCGCGAATTCCTCCTGCGCCTTTTGCGCGTGCCCGCGGACTACACCCGGACTAAACGCGCTTTTCGCAATCGGCGCGTTGAGCGAATTCCTGCGACGCTTTTTTTTTCCACTCCGGTGGCGAGCGGGAAAGAGCGTGAAATTTCTCAGCGCCGTAGTTCGTATTCCTTCCTCTTTTTTTTTTATCTTCGCTTCCTAGTCGTGTCTGCCGGGGTTTTTTTTCCGGGTGAAAACGAAGTTTCGCCCGGACGCCGTTTGATGAATATGTAAATCCGTGCGAAATGATATTCGGAGAAATATAATTCATCTTAATGAATACAGAAAAAGTTCCCTCGCTTTCCAGTAGCACATAATTCTATAATCTAATAATTTTACGATTATGCATGGCGTCGATTAGACTATTTTTTTTTCTTTCACTGAGTATATCACGCGTTCACGGAATTGTGTAATTTCGGCGTTAAATTCAATTTAATTACATAAAAGTTCGTAGAAAAATAAGCTTCAGGCGCGTAAAGGAAAACTCGACTGCTTTATGTATACGCTGTTTACTTAAAAAAGAAAAAAACACGTTTTAATACGTAATTTTTATATCGCTACTTAGAAACATTTGCATTACGCCGTCGAGATAAGGCTCCCCCTCCCCCCTACAGTGATTAACGCCGTTAAGTATACATTTTTGGCGCGGTTATACATGTTACGTCGCGGTGATCGCGCACCGACAGTTTTCCTCGCGTTATACGCGTTTCCCAGCGCACTTTCCCCGCCCACCTAGGACTCGAACAAAGCACGCGGAAAAAAAAACTCGGTGCGCTGAAAATCCGGGCAAAAAGGCGGAAGCGCGCGAAAAAAGGAGCAGGCGCCTCTGGCCGAATCGAGGCGCGCGTCGGGCGAGGCGAAAGTGACGAGAAACGATCGGATATCTCGCTGTCGGTTCGTCGGAGGGAAAAAAAGAGCCGGCGGCGGAGGGTAGGGAGAATGATTTTCCCATTTGCGAATTAAGCCGCGACACGCAGGAACTTGGAGGTTAGCGCGAGGCAATCGTCATGGGAAATCGCGCTATAAAAAGCCCGCCGTCGGGAGACGCGCACCGCGCGACTTTCTCGGCTGTGGGTCGACGAAATTTCTCACTGCGACGACGAAGGAGGGAATCTTCTTCTTTTCACTCTCGATGGGCCCGCTAGCACAATGAACGAAGAGCAGTCTTGTAATGCCGGGTCCCACGGGATGCGCCGAGGTCCTCTCGCCGAGACTTTTCCACTCGAGATTCGGTTCCTTCATGGCGCTTTTCTCGCTCCTTTGTCTTTTTTTTTCTTTTTTTGTTCACGAGCGACTCCTATTCCGTCTGAGTGTTTTTTTACGATTTTATATACGCTAATTCACGACTGTGCTTTGTGCGTTGAAAGGCGCTGCTTTTATTTCAATTTTTATGGGCGATTTAATAAAGCGTTGTTTGTACAATGAATGAGGTAGTTTAATAAACTGAAGAAATAATCAAGCTGATTTCACATGGTTATATCCGCTTGGATTTTTTTTTAGAAAATCTTGCTATTCAAAGGATTTTACAACTGAAAGTTTCTTAGATGGATTAATATTTTCTTTGCGTAAAAAAATCAAGTAGAATGCAGTTGTAAATCTTGAAATGAATAAGTGATCTCTTTTCCCATGTTCCATTTTTTAAATCATTAAAACTTTTATGAACTTGCACAAATATTAAAATCCCGAGCGATGTGGATGCACAAGAAAGCCTTAATTAACTAAACTTATGATCATTTTATGCAAAGTAACCAATCTAAACAAGGTATCGATTTCAAAATCACCACGAGTATTAACTTTAAATGGATCTTTAACCTTTTTTTTCATTAACCACTTTAAACATTTTTTAAAACTTTTAAAAACTTTTTTCCCAAATAAATTGTACATTGCGAAAGAACCAAGAGGATAATTGTAGAATCGTTACTTTTGAACCGAAAGAAAAGAAAATTAGAATACAACGAGACCGAAAGTGATACTATAGCCGTATAATAGGACAAATTATTTTCTTCCCCTTTTCCGACTTCTTGCGCCTTCTTTTTCTCAGTGATCGTAGGCACCGTCGAATGCACGACAACACCCGGCATTTCTCTCCACTCATGAATATCCGAGCTGAACTTTCGTCATCGTCGGAGCGAAAGAAAAGCAGTAGACGCTTTTGTGCGCGCGGACGCTCGAACTCCCTGGTAGCCCCGCACCTTTCAGCGGGTTCAACGGCTGCTGTTTCAATTTGCAATGTTAAAGCGCTATTCTCCGGCCGTTCCGTTTCACTTTTTTTTTTTCATTACTTCATTTTCAGAGACAGTGGTGTGCCTGAACTTCAAGCGCGCTTCGAGCATTTTGAATTCTCAGCTGACTACCGAGCGGTTGAGCAATGATTTTTACAGAGAGCTTTGAACTCTTCAGCCGAGCGTGAATACTCGTTTCTTTTTTCTTTTTTTTTTTCTTTTACCGAGCGTATTTATTTTCATAATTGTGCGTCACGATGTGTCTGCGGACCATAACGGCGGAAGATTAATTGGCCGACGCTGCGTTACTTCGGCATCGATAATAACATCTCCCATGTGTAAATTACATCTTCGGTAGCTTTAACGCTCGCGCATACGTTCAAAGTCTTATAATTAACTTCGGGAGCGCAAAAAAATTGCCTCTAAAATATTTAGTTTTCACATAGTTAACCTGCGTGCTTCGTTTTAAATTTTCAACACATACTCCTCGGTACACGACCATCAACCGTGAATATACCGCTTTAAAAAAAAAAAGTACGACCGTCTCGTACTCTCAAGAAAAATCGTCGCATTACTCAATCTCGTTATCGACTTTCCGGATGCCTCTGCTGCTTGCGCTCTCCCGCGCTCCCCGCAAGCTACACGCTCATACTACATTTACGTATACACATATGTGAGATTCTACGGACTTAGACAAACAACTGGGGTACCAAAAGTAAAAAAAAAATTTTTGAAAGCACACCTATGGGACAAG
>JAWWEN010000020.1:8807731-8827073 GCA_035582955.1 Sycophila texana
TAGGGGGACACCTAAGGAACCGGGAAAAACTTGTCCCATAGGTGTGCTTTCAAAAAATTTTTTTTACTTTTGGTACCCCAGTTGTTTGTCTAAGTCCGTAGAATCGCACATATATACCCCCGCGTATAACTCTCGCGCGCGTATATATAAAGTCATCGCCGAGGAAATCGAAAGGCCGCGGCGCGCGGCACTTTCCCTTCGTCGATACTTAAACGAGCCGATCGCCGGGCAAATAGCTTCGCGGTAACGAAAAATGAGCGCGCGATTTCCACTTCCGCGCGCGCAATTTAGAGCTCGGCGCCGCGCAGCGCGCTCTCCTTATGATCCTTGATTTCGCGAAGGTCATTACTCTCTCTCTCGGCAAGGTTGCCGCGCGAGAGCGCAGCCAGAAGGAAAACGGGCGCGCCGTATCACGCGCGCGCTCCCACCTCCGGTAATGGCTTACGGCCGCGCGAATATTAAATCGCTGGCGCACGCGCGTTTCTCCCCGCGGACCGAATGCAGCGTGGACGGCGTTAATTGAACGCGGGAGGCTGCGGGACGCGCGATTTTTCGTCGGCACGCCGACCGGTTTCACTTTTCCTTCGCATAGTACTCTCTCATTGCGAGTAGCTTTTAGTTTTGCTCGGAGATGAGTGAGTTTGCGATTTTTTTTTGTGTGAATGCTTCTCTTGTTCTGGTTTTAAAGAGCGAAGTGTCTCTTGGGTAAATAGTGAGTTTCTTTTAGTAATGAGATGAGTCAGTCTTTATTTTATAGATTGGAAGAAGCGAGTTTATTATTATTAATGTTGTTACTGTTGAGGACTTATATTTTGCGTTTCGACACTAAGAGAAATCGTCGCCTCTGATGAAGAAAGGCAGATATCAAAAAAGGTCTATTTTATTTTGGCATTTTTTTTTTAAATTACAGTCTGTGACAACTTCCTATATAGTATAGTAATTTTACTAGAGACTTTCTCTGAGTGTGTGGCCATCGTCAGTCCCTGATATCGGCAACTGTTCTGGAAGACACACACGGAAATAAGAGTATAATAAGGACCTTTTGATTTTGGTTTGCATGGATGGATAACTTTTGAGGGGAGGTAGATAGAAAGGAGGAAGCTCTTACTTATTCTAAGCCTCTATTTTTTTCGCCCAATTAAGCTGGAAAAACGTGATTGGGAATGAAGTTTGACTTCATTAAGACGGGGAGTGTGTGATAAGATATGACTTAAGTTTAAAGGGTATGTTGCGAGTAACTACTAAGAAAATTACGAAAGTATCTAAAATTGTATGATGGATGCCTGACAAGACGCGGTTATTTTCTGCACTCCACAGCAGACGTAATTAGAATCATATTTTAATAGAAAACTACAAAAAAAATAACAGCAGAAAACCTCAGAGATAATGACGTACTTACCCAGTATAATAACTTTCTAAATTATTGTTGAAATTAATTTTAATAAACCAACATTAATCGTAATTGTCCGTTAAAATAACTTCGCAATCGCCGCGATCTTTCGACATAAATCGGAACACACGGTAAATAACAATTAAGGTTCAACAAAAAAGCGAAAAAGAATTGAAGCCGCGTGGGCATTCAAGAAACTGAAATATGATTTTTATCTGCGGGCAAAATCAACGGCATATAACACAATGAGATCTCCGCGGCGAAACAAATGATATTAACATTAAAGTCCGACCGCACGGCTATCCCATAAAAGCCCAGTCTGAAGTCAGAGTGGCTCGCGCAGTTTCCCAACCTAAGCGTCGCGTTATTCGGCATCTGGCGCATTCCGCCGGCGAATTCGATCGGCCGGGACCGTAAAAGCGCGCCACCAATTAATTCGCGCGCATAGCCGTAGTCACGCCGATTTTTCGTGGCGCGTGTAACGAGCCATGTATACACGCTGTCCGCCGAGCCGGTGGCCGGGCTCTCGCTCTCGCCGCGACAGGCGTGGTGGTGGCTTGTCTATCCGCGGCATTTCGCGCCGACTCGCGCCTCTCACTGCCGCGCTTACACTACCGGTCAAAAGTATCGGGGAAGTCGTTCGCCGCGGCCGTAATGGTCGTTTAAACTGTCGCGAGGTGTTGGTGCGAGGCGAGAGGACATTTGAAGGAGGACATTTGGAATGACATTTGAAATTTCACATTGTATATCAATTAGACGGCTGGTTCATTATTTTAAAGGTACAGTCGACATCGTAATGTTGTTTGCTTTTATTTGGAGGCGAGAGGTAAGACAGTGTACCGGGGAAATTTTCTCGTAAAATTTACGCTGAAGCGCACCGTAAAAATTACGTAAAAAAAAACAACAAACGGAATGGTGGGAATGTTTGCGATACTTGAAAACTTTTACGGGGAAATCACTGTAATTTGATGAACATTTTATATATGTAAGCCTACGTAAAAATTACATTATTATGTTACCCCGTAAAAATCGCGGATCTGTTCTCGTGGAAATAACGGCTCTTTTTTGTAGAAATGTCAAAGCTTTTTTCATATAAAAATTACTGTAATTTTCTTTTTAAACAAATTTTCATTTAATTTTAATTGCTTTTACTTTTGCGGCAAGCTACACCTTAATTTTTTCAAAAAATTTCTCGTATTATATTAAAAATAAAGAACGAACGCCCCATAGTTTGGCGTCTGAGTGGTTCTTCCTGTTTCTACTTGTTTAGTTTTTTCTAGCATTATGCGATAGATGAAAATCTAATGTAATCTAATAATAAATATTTTAAAAATGTATCCATGAAAAATAAATGAACAATTATTAATCACAGAATAAACAACGAACCCAACAATTTGATGCCTGACCGGGTCTGTCTGTTTCTACTTCCACGGCCTTTTAAAGTAGACGAAAAGTAAAAATCCATCTCGTCGATCTTCCTCCAAAGTAAACAAAATTCGCTATTCCGATGGAACTTTTCAGCGGCAGTGTACTGCACTCTGGCTCAGCTGGCAAACGGCAACACACACTTCATTATACATGTACGCAGCGGCAGCTGCCTTGAGCGTCACGATTTTCCAGGCCGCAGAGTTATTAGCTGGCGCGCGGGAACCGGAGAGAGAGGGTTAAGAAAATCGGCTGGGTTTCCGGGGGAGTGGGCGCCGCGCACACTCGCAATCGCGCTCGGATCTCGCGGTGATATTTCGCCTCGATGGCGGCTAAGACGTCGCAGCGTGAGTACCATGCGACTTCGGCCCTGTGCCCACCTCCTGCCTGGCAGTGTCGTATTTCACTTCTTTCGCAGCCTGGCACAGATGCCACGATCCGGACCCGCACTATCGGCCGCGATCTGCCGATGTTTGTTTTTATAACGATGGATATATTTTTTTTTAGATGGGAGAGAGATGCTTTAGGCGAGTCTATGCAAGATGACGTGTGTATTATATTATATGGGGTTCTCGAGAGGTGCCGAGGCGATGGAGTGCCTTTTACAACGTTGACGTCTGTTTTGTTTTTCGCTCTCGCCTTTAAAATTGATAACTGCGTCTGATCGATAAATCGTACGATATTTTTCATGGCTCGTTGAGAAAAGCTATTAAACACCTTAATTAGTGATCAAACTAGCATTTTATTAATGGTAGCATTAAGCGGTGAATATTAAATTATTATTTCTGTTATTATTATAAAATGGAAAAAATTGAAAGATTTATTAGCGGGGAAACATAAATAATTACCTCCTGCGTGCATTTTATAGATTTCAGATACTGTCTTCATGATTCATATTACAACGGGAAAATTCTTAAATGCACAGTATATATTATTATATATTAAAGCCTTTCAACTCACAAATTCACGATTTGAGGATACTGTCGAAATTAGAATTCGAAATGCTCATGCATGTAAGATCGTAGCTGCGGAGGCGAAATAAGCTGATTTCATCAAAGCGCCTTAAAGGAGTAGCAAACAAAATATACGCGGAACTTTGCGCCTCCACGTCTATAGGCTTTAAAATTGTTTAAGGACACAATTCCAGGATTTAAAAAAGAAAAAAAATATCAATTTTTTATCAAACAAGGTAATTTATAATAAGCTCGATAATGACGATAATGGGCTATTAATTAAACACTCTTTAAAAAATGAAGTATAATCAAAGTCTCATTAATCCGCAATAATGAAGATAAGCGCAAGCATCAGTATCCATAATTCTGAATTGTTGAAACATCAGTAGCCATTAAAGCAGCCTAATACACACGTACACACATCTCATAATCTTATACTGCGTCGAGTACCTCGTAACATCTCGCGTGCATCTAACCGATCGATAAGCATCGAACAAGCCTACGCGCCTGGCGCATCCCCGGCACGCGCTCGAAAGTAAAGGTGATCCCCTCGTCGATCAGGACGCGTGTAACGGTAGAATTTCTTGCGGCTCGTCCGGCCGCGGTGCGGCCCATTTTTCAGGCGCGCGGTTCAAGGAGATCCGGGCGTTACGGCGGCCTGAATCTGAATCTCACGGTGAGCCGCGCCGCCGCCTCTCGGCGTCCGTGTGTGCCGTGCATGCACGCGTGAGCGCAGCGGATTCGGGTCAGCCGCGCTCGGCGCGCTCACGGCGCGGGGTTACGCAAGGGGCCGATCGACCGAGGCGTTCCCACCGTCCATTTTACCGGAAGTCTCGGGGCGGCCCGCGCGTAGGAGCCGCGCCGACGTCCGCGCGCGCGCGCCGGGGCTGGACGTCGACAATTTCGAAATGCAAATGAAGGGGAAAAGCGCAAGAGTGCGAGGGAGGGGGAGGGGGGAGGCGAGCGAGAACATAATGGAATTTTCCTGAGCCGAGGCCGAAGGCGGCCGCGGGATCGGGTGATGGAAAATCGCGATCGCCGATCGTGATTGACGCTGATAATTGGCCTTTTCGTGCGCGCGCCGCGGTAGCGCTCGTGGGAGTCTCGCGTTTTTCGCTGTTACGATTTTTTCTTTTGCCTTTTGTGTATGTAGTGCGAGCGCGCGTGGCCTGTATCTTGGAGTGTCATTTTTTTATTCTAAGACCAGTGAAAACTTGTCTTCTTGATTATAAGGTGGATCTGGTATTTTTTTTTCTTTTTTTGATCAAAGTCCTCAATCCATGCAATGATATTACAACCTTAAATTACTAAATAATATCTGATTCTATATTGATTTTGTATTTATTTCTATTTTCTGTAGGTACTGATTAATTAGTAGCAAATAAAGATTAATTGATATGATTTTTTAAAACAATTTATTATGAAAGTTCTGCATATCAGAGTGTAATTTTATTTTCAAACCAGTGAAAACTGTATCCTTGATTATAAGGTGGATCTGGTATTTTCTTCTTCTCTTTTTGATCAAAGTCCTTAATCCAATGATATTACAATCTTAAATTACTAAATAATATCTGATTCTATTAATTTTAAAATTTATTTTGTATTTATTTCTATTTTCTGTAGGTACTGATTAATTAATGGCAAATAGAGATTAATGGATATGATTTTTTAAATCAATTTATTATGAAAGTTCTGCATATCGGAGTGTAATTTTATTTTCAAACCAGTGAAAACTGTACCCTTGAATAAGGTAAACATCATTTTGATCAAGAAATTTATTTTGCAGCAGTAATGCATCATTAAATTATTTTCACGAGGTTTTAATTGACATGATTTTTTTCTTAATTGATTAATTTTCGAGTTTAAAGATTGATGAGAATGCACTTATCCACTTTCTCCAAAGTCATCAATTACAGGGGCTACTTGCATCCTTGAAGCACCTTATTTTTTTTGACAGACTCATTCCCAGAATGCTAAGATCCACTTGTTTCGCTTTCGAACACACCGCATTTCACATCAATCCTCAAATTACGCAATAACCAAACCCCACAATTTGGCGTTAAAAATTGCGTTATCTTAGATAATTCAACGTCTCGTTACAAAAATACCCGCTAGTCAAAGAAAGTGTGAAAAAACGACCGAAAAACACCAAAAACATAACGTCCTTACCTATAATTATCGACTAGCAGAAAATGTCCCTATTTCTGGGGGGCACTTAAGTACGCCTCCGAATCGGTACTCGTTAATTTTTCCCCCCGCGCAGCACACGAATTCAATTATACAAAATCTTTCACAATTGCGGTGAAAAGGCTGAAACGCGCAATTACCATCCAATCGGAAGCGTGCCTCGGGCGTTATTACCGCTCCCATGGCAAACAAATCGATATCCCGGCAATAGCGCCACGGAAAGTGACCTTCTCATTTCCTGAAATTGAAAACCCAATAACGTAAATGTCACAAGTACAGGGACCGCTCGGTTACGTAGCGGCGCGCGAACCCGATAGGATCGCGCGAAATCGATTCAGCCCGATTAGCCGGCTCCAAGGCTAACGCGGAGGGAGAGCCGGAACTTCCGATTCACGGGGGCACGGCTCGCTCTCACGTTTCGCCGGGAGCGCGGGTGGAACGCATTTATGTAGGCTACGGAGCTCGGCGGTCGAGTTCACCGATCCGCGAAACGCTCTCACTCTCGGCGCGCGCGAAAAGTCGCTCACGTGATTTGCGCGAGGAGAGCGGACAGCGCCGCCCCGTATATTGCGTGCCCGGGCCTCGTGCACTTACGGCCATTATAAGGCACGCCGGAGGCTGACGCGGGTAAAGGGAAATGCCGATGAATTCCGAGGCTGGAATTTTATTTATCGGCGCTGGCGGCATTGCCAGATCTCTTCTGCGGCCGAGATATACTTTTGTTTCCGAGCGTCGTTCTGCCGAGGCCTGGAGAACGTATTATACGGAGTCGTTTATGAAATTTTAATTTCTGCGCCGAGGGAGTGGTGAACGCAGCGTTTATACACACCGCTCAATTAACGGGACGGAGAAAAGTTGTAGAAATGTCTTTTAGCCATAATTGTGTAAAATCGTAATGCGAGCCCATAAGTCCGCTTTTAGTCCGGCGAGTTGTCGGTACGGACGGTGTGTCTAAATGTAGAAAATGTGTCGCGAGTGCGTAATGGACGGCCGACGCGCAGGCCCATTCTTTCCAGGCTGGAATTATCCGCCGGCTCATTTGAGACCGTCGAAGGAGGTCGTCGGACGTCGGCGGCCCGTCGACGATGACGAGGGATGAATAGAATGGACTTTTATGGAGCTTGCGCAATGCCCCATCGGGTTGATACTCCGGCGTCCCTCGGCGCCCGCCGATTTTCAGCCTGTTAATTACAAGCGGCCATTAATCTCTTGCGAAAATTAACGTCGGCATCGACGCAGTAAACGCTTTTCTGATCGCGGCCCACCGTATTACGTGTGTATAATGTAATGATGCATTGTGGCATTCTTATAATTGTGCCTCGAGCCACACGAAAAACTCGACGCGGAGATTTATCTCTCGCGAACAATGAAATTTTACTTTAACAGACTTGACGTACACTTGTATTTTCGTCTAGTTTACGGAGACTTTTGTTCTCACTAAAAATAGTTACGAGACACGTATCGATCGTTAATTTACGTCTAACCATAATCAAGTCCAACATTATTTGACGGTAGCCCAATCATTTTTTTAAATTAGATTTGTTATTTTAATTTTTAAAGCGTCAACCGCGCAGTACCAATTAAGCACACGCACATAATTTTATAACTTTTCATTACATAAATTATCGCAATTCCAGGTGATCCCAGCATTCTTGCTCATCCTCGCAGAGGCTCGAAGAGTCCAGCTTCGGCCCCGAGTAGAGCCCCAAATCTACTACGAAGAGGAGGAAGAGGCTCAGCCAGCCGAAGCCGACGACTATGCCTCGCAGATAGCCTACCAGCCCCGCACGAGGGCACTCCCGTCTCCTCGCTCCAAGGACAACCTCGGCGGTTCTAAGCCGCCTCCAGTCCAGACGATTCGAAACTACAACAAAGTGAACGACGACGGCTCCTTCACCTTCGGCTACGAAGCCGCCGATGGCTCCTTCAAAGAGGAGACCCGTGGCACTGACTGCGTCGTGCGCGGAAAGTACGGCTACGTCGACCCCGATGGCAACAAGCGAGAGTTCACCTACGTATCCGGCAACCCCTGCGACCCCAACGCACCCAAGGACGACGACGAGGACGACTTATCCAAGAAGCAGGAAGCCGACGACGTCTCCGGCCCTGCCAACTACCCCTCCGTGAGACCCGTACCCAGACCGTCGCATCGACAAAACTACCCATCCACCACCGCCAGGGCACCCACCACCATCTTCCAAACCGAGTACCAGCTCGACGACGACGCCAGCCAGGAGCTCGAAGAAGAAGCCAAACCGATCTTGCGTCCCTCCGCTTTCCGCAGACCCCAATACGTACAGGTCGCCGCTGAGCCCTCCTCCCAGCTTTATCAACCCGCGCCCACCACTAGTCCGACGCTATACCGACTCGCTTCGACCGCGACCGCCTCCCGCTATAGCTCACCCACGACCCCTGCGCCCGCTCGGTCTTCCAGCGTCTCCTCCACCTACTACCAACCCATCGAGACCAGCACCCGCGCCGTCCCCGTGACCCGCGCTCGTCCCCAATCCGTCGCCATCACCCCCCGCCCCCACGTAGCCCAGGTCGCAGCCCAGTACGTGTCGCCCAGCAGCACCGAGAGACCCGGCGTCGTCTTCGCCCCACGCACAGCCTCGCCCGTGCACTCCACCACTACCGCCACACCGCCCAGCCAGCACCTCGACTTCGCCGCCGAGCTCGAGCGCTACGTCAACTCGGTGGGCAGCTCCACCCCCAGGCCCCAGGTAGTCCAGTCGCCTAAGTACGCGAAGGCTGCCCAAAACCCCGGACGCCCCGAACCCCTCTACCAGTCCGAGCTCGTTTACGATCCCTCCACCGGTCAGTACAACACTCAGCTCTATCAGACCTTGCCGCAAACCCTCGGCGATTTCAGCCTCAGTCACAAGCTCCAACCGTTCGTAGCCTCGCAGCAGCAGCCGCTGGTCGGACTGCAGCAAAGCCCCATCTACCGGTCGGCCGCCTCCGTGCCCCAGCCCGCCCAGCAGCCCGCCCCCAGGCCCCAGCAGCCCCAGGAGGCCATCTACAGGAAGCAGCAGAGCCAGCTGCTGCAGCAGTCGCAGCAGCTCTACGCGCAGCAGCAGCGCAGGCAGCAGCAGCCCGCCCAGGCGCCGCCCCAGAGGATCCAGCTCCTCCAGGACGCTCAGCGGGACCCACAGAACTTCTACTACATCGCCGCCCAGGAGCCCTCCCAGCAGCAGGCTAGCCAACTCAGCGCCGGACAGATCGACCAGTTCCTCCGCAGCGGCGGACAGTACGCCTGAGGGCCTTCCTGGAGCATTGAGTCAACCCCCCGTACGTAACCCGAGGCCGCCGCCCCCCTTTGCCCCGTGACGCCCCGGCGAGTCGCTCGAAAATCCTAGGCTCCGCCGGAACTCGATTATTAATGGGCGTATTTGCGAAGCTACCGGCCGATGAATGCTTGTAAATCGGTAGACTTGGCCAGACAATGATATCGCGTTCATGGATACACTGTCCTTTCTTCGGTAACCCTCGCCTCGTACGAGACTCTTGCGAAGGAATTCAGACGAAAAAATAGTGCTTCTTCTGATGGAAAAATTCTATTACTTACGATTATCAAAAAAGAAAAATCGCTAATCTCCGGACTCTCGCTTTCATTCATCTGTCCGCGTTGCCATTCATTATCCCTGATTGAAAATTCCGTGTAGGCACCGGGAATCCCCCCCTGCGTTATCTCCGATTAATCTCCCGACGCGGGTACGCTGGAAAGCAAAGGCGGAGTGTCCGAGGCAGGAAAAGGTGCGCACGCCCGCGCGCTCGACCGGAATTCTAATGTGTAAAATTCCCCCGATCGAGAGTACGAGAGGCGTAGCGAACTTTCGACGCTGCTGCGTGAAAAGTGAAATCCCGGCGACAAATGCGCGCGCGACGCCGGGCGACTCGTGGGTACGCGTTTCGGCGCTCCGATGTCGCTCCGACACGCCTGAGAGGGAAATTCACCGACAAAGTGTTTTATTCAGCTTCGCTCACGCGACGTGACAGTTTCGCCTCTTTCTTTTCAATTTTTTTTTCTTTTCGCTATTTTTTGTCTCGCCTCTCGTGACTTTGTGCTTCTTTGCGTCTTCCCTTGACAAAAGCCCCATTTGCTTTTATTATAAACGAGGCTGAACAAGAAGCGGTGTGTTATTGCTCAACGTCTCGTTTTTTCGGAAGATCGGCCGCTGGAATTCGATCTGATAGTTAAAAGAAAAGCGGCAAAAAACCGGCGGAATTCTTCGGAGTCGGCATCGCCGGGGCTGCCGTTCACATAGCGGGAGGAATTCGACCGCGGAAAATTATCAGAGCGCGCGAGATCTCCATACACGGGCAAAAGCATCGCAAAACATCAAACGCTCGTTGCCGATCGATCGATCGATCGATCTCTCGCTCGCGCGGGATCTCCGTACCTTCGCGAGCGAGTGCGCGGATGAAAGCAGTGGCGACCGGCGAACTGGGATAGAGAGAGAAAGTGACGCAATGCTCACGCACGCGAGTTTACTCGAGATCAATTACCATGTCGATATTACCTATCGAGCCCGATCTCGCCGCGGCGGTTACTTCATAATATATATAAAACGCTCCGCGCTTTTCGGCGTGCCGATCGCGATTTCTGGAGCGCCCATACCGATCGCAACGCTCTGCTCTCTTAATATGCGTCGGTTGCATTGAAAAAGGAAGGACAACGACGCGCAGCCACGCGGAGAAAGTATCGCCTCGGTGAATCGGCATTGTGCGTGCTCCTAATAACCACCGGCCGAGGAGTATCGGTAATCGGCCAGCGACTCTGCACAGCGGCCAAATTAGATCGATCCCGGCGCGAGTCGCGCGATAATTATCGACGGCTGCTTTCTTCGCGGTGCAAAAATCGATTCGCCGAAACTGCCGGTTAACGATCTCCGGGGGATTAATCCGAGAATTATCGCGAGCGAAAAAAAAAACAACAAAGCATTATATACATGTATATACCGCCTCTTATTTCTAACTTTGCAGCGAGACTGACAAAAAGCGATCGGACACTTTAGAAAGTTCGGGAGCGCCTGCCCGTTCACCTCGTACGACCGGAACACTAAACCTAGAGAAATTCGCATCCCGAAGGAAAAAATTTAAAAAAACGAAGACGTAAAGATTAACGTCGGACTCGGAAGAAGGCGCGAGAGGCGAACCGCAGGTACTACCGATCGTATACGAAGGTCAGCAACGTGTTTTTCTTTTTTTTTTTAGGAAAAAAAGAAATCCCGGGGCTTCTGATTCGCGCGGGAATCGACGGGCATATCCGATCGTTCGGTCGGTTACGCAAGCGCCTCGACTCTTGCAGAGCTCCGGGTGTCTTGGGTGTGCGGAGGGACCCGCGAGCTCGCCGTCTCGTGTACTCTCCCGCTTTATCTGTATCTCGCGCGTTGCCCCCCTCCCCTCCTCTCCAGGTTCACTCGAGCGGCGGAGACTGGATTTAATGCTCTTTAATCGGCCGATATCATTTTATTCGCGGTTACATAAACAAACGTCGACGCGGGCTTGTGTGTGCACACCGACGAGGAAAAAAATTGTTTACACTTTGTTCGAGCTCGATCGAGGAGAACAATTGTTCGGGCATCGCCAACGTCGAGAAATAAGGTACCACAACGAGTTTTCCGCTCTTGAAGCGGCTGGTCATCGGAAGAACCGAGGCGCGATACGAGCCCGCAGAGTGTTGCGATTCTTTTTTCTTTCGCGAAAATCGAAAATTTTCATTTCTTTCGGGGAACTTCCGAGCCGCAAGCTCGGCAGTATTGGCAGGCGAGGCGACGCGAGCGGAGCGCGTCCCGCAAGCCGCTCGGCCTCTCGCTCGGGCGTCCTCGGCGGGCGCGCACTTCACTTTCATTGGCGTATATTATGCACGCGAAGCCGAGCGCGAAGCGGCATTCTATAACGGTCGGTTGCCCCTCCGCAGTCTCGCTTTCCAGGGTACACGTATTCTGCGTGCGCGAAACCGCAAACCCTCCCAGGCTCTCTTTTTTTGGTTCTATCACCGTCTCATTCCTAAACGAGGAAGTGAAAAATCACTGTTGTGAGGGGATTGCCATTGCTTTGCGGCGTCGATCGATGTGGCTCTTATATGTATAAGCATTTCTTCTCGTTCCCGATTTTTTTTTCCTGTTATTTATTGGTAATGTGATTCTGCCGTTTCGTAAGATCGAATTATTTATTATGCGTGGGCGGTAAAAAAAGAATTTAGGAAAATTGGTCAGCTTGTGGAGGAGGAAAAAATTGATTGCACGTTTCGATGTTTTTTTTTGCGGAATCTCTGTAATGTACCTAAATTAAGACATTTGCGTTTTATGAAAGAGAAAATTGTCGACTACATCATTTTAGCCGCGTGAACAATGGCAATTTCCGAGGTATATACTTGCTACTACTATGTATATGCAACGTTGCACGGAAAATGTTGGCGCATTTCCCAAGCCTAATGATAATTGTGAACTTTATTTATACACGTGTACTCTCATTTTTTTTTTATTAATCGTACTGGCGATGTCATCAAAGATTGGACGTTTATTCGCGACTGCATTTTTTGTCTTTAAGCACTTGATGGTCTGATGAAATTATCAAAATTTTATTAAAGTTTTTTTTATTAAGTAGTTTTTACACGATGATTATGAACGATACCAGATTTTTCGTGAAATCGTCGGTACACGTAAGTCAAAGCTTTGTACTGCGACACTAATGGATCGATGATTTTTCTTTCGGAAGGGCGAAAAAGGATGGAAACATATTAAATGATTTTTTTAATTTTTTTTAATCGCGTGTGCTAATCATCCTTTTCGGAGGACATTATTGTAATTGATTTTCGTCGATCCATTCTGTACATATAAATATATATACATATATTATTGTACGAAATACTACTTAAGGTAATACTTAAAATCGTATTTTATAAAATAATACTTTTGATTACATCGATTGCGAACTTTCTTCATCGCACAATTATTATGAATAATCGAGATTATGTCGTTATAGTTATTTTTATACTGTTTGTAAGTTTACGATCGAGAAATAAAAAATATACGTTATAACAATTAATGTTTTGTACCTTCCTTATAATAATACATGCCATATACATACACGCCCCTTTACTTTTATAGATTCCCAGATAATACGAGAAACAATTGGCCGAAATCTTTGTTAGTTGATTGCATGTCAATTGGACCAATTTCATCGATTTGACTCATGTTTTTTATGTTAATTATATTCAGGTAAAAAAAATGCAAGTTATTACATCAGTAGAAATTGAAGTTAATTTAAGTAGGACAAATTACACTACTATATGTAATAGTCCTTTATATAAATCACATTTAGCACTTTTTAATCGCTAACAACATGGTAAGTGATCTAAATGATCGAAAAACTCATCCCATTAGTTTAAAATGGTTTTTTTAAATGGATCTTGTAGAATCTTTCTATCGATTCACATCATTATTTATTTCACTAAAAAAATATTTAATTTTTATTCTACAAGTTTTTTATAAAATTGAAAAAAGATGTTTTCTAAAATGATAGCTACTAAAATTTTAAAAATTATCCACGCACATGAATTAAAATTATCTCCGTGAAGTTTTTTTTCAGTTCCTAAACAGTTTAACGGAAAGATACTTAATTCAATATATTTCAAATTAAAAGTTCACTTTAGACTTATCTACAATTAAAAAAAAAATAATTTTTGAATAAACTAAAAAATTTCGTGAGAAATCCTCGAATTTAGTAATTTATCATCTACTTCTACCCATCGAGACAACAAAGAACCAGCTACAACTCAAAGATAACCAAAGACCGTATAGCGATTCCTTAATAAGTAATTATATTCGTCACGGTCTACTACGAATCCTATTTTGCAATCCCGATGCTCGGTCTGCCGTTAGCGCATCAATAATTAAAAGGAGCGAAACCGGTGTTTAAAATCCTTTAAACGTGCTTACTGCAAGAACTTGACTCTTACTTTAATATATAACATTAGGACGCTGATTACCCTATCCTTTGTCTTTTCTTCTTGCGCCGTGCGATCGCTTTGTTTGATCTAATTCCCCCCGTGCGCTAAGAGCCGACGCGTAAAATGTATAAGGAAGCGCGGCTTCTTCCCCGTTTAGAAAATTAAACGGTGCCGGCGCGGCGAGCGACGCGCGCAGAACGTTGAATAAAAAAGGGAGAAGAAAACGCGAAAGCGCCGGATTCCGCCGGGGTAATGAGCAGGTTCGTTACGATGGCGTGCGCTTACGTGGAAAAAGTCCGGAGTGCGCGCTTTAATTCTATTACGGGAAAACTAGTTTTTAAATATTCAGCATTCCCGGCCGCTCGCACTCGTCCATTTTCCAAATCCGAACACCATCGAGTTCGCCGCAACATAATAGGTGACATAAGGATTTTATAACTGGCTGTGTACTTCTAAGCTCGCGGACTTCTGAGGAAAGGCGCGGATATTGATGGCCATCGGTATTCGATGCTAACGAGAACTTCAAACTCGTTTTAATACCCTGTTCCTTTGGTTAGTCTGGGAACACAGTTTTAGCCTGTCTTCACTGAACTATGTAAGTAGATTAGAAAGCGAGAGTAAACATTTGAATAATTTCGTAGTCAAAATACGCGTTACAAATATATTTATTGTTTTATTAAGAAATTATCGGATGGTTAAATCGCACTCTTGATTTAATTTTCTGTACAGGTGTACAAACCTGTTAGTCGATTTGTTTCGTTAAAAGTGACATAAATCAATGTTTACGGTCACTCTTTCAGAGTCTGCAGCTTTCCTAAATGAAAAACAATAATAACAAATAACAGCAGTGTTAAGAGAAAGTAGTGTTTCTTGTGAATGGACATGTGTGGTATCAATTTAAGCAGCAATTATGGTAACGCCCAAGCGAGAACAATATATCTTTCAATTTATTTATGTTCTAATTCATTGAAACACTTTCGAATTGTGCATAAATTTTTTCTAATTTCTGCTTGACTAAAACGAGTTATGCTGGACTAACTTTTGTACCTTCCCTTTTTGAATGTCGATGACAACTGAATTCATCAAACTTCTTTAGTTGACCACTAGAAACCAAAATTTTACTGTTATTAGATAATGATAAATCCATCTACTATTATTTATAAAAAAAAGTACGCTATTCCTGTGTAAATTTATTGCATAGTAATGAAGGAAAAGCTGAATTTTGAATTACTAATCGTTTTGAAGTAAAAAATATTAGTTACAATTTTAAAAGTAGTACTATCAATTTCAGATGTATTTGCTGATTAACATATGTAAAATACAGAAAGTTTGCTGATAAAACACATTTTGCAAAGAAATATTTGAAAAATCGTTTCATGAGTAAACAAAAACGAACGTGCGAAGAATGAAAGTAAAATAAAACAAGAGTGCCGGGGGCTGTTTTTTTTTCTCTTTCCTTACTGACTCTCGCCGTTATTCGATGTTAATGAGGTTTGTTTAGCCTTATTTTCACGCTGCACGTGTGTCCATTATGCACTGACACTAAAGGTTTATTCTTCTCTTGATCGACTTGATAAGGATAAGAAAACGCTATCAGCTCCTAGTAGAAAATTTTTGAAAGAAAAAAGCTCGGGGTATAATTATACCGAAAAAGAATGACAGCAGAATTTTAAAAGATCGCCGAATCAGTGAAAGTAAATGAAAGTAAAAAATGCAAAGAACGTATAGTTACATACACGTGTTTTCATTGTGACTTCTTTTCTTCGGCGCGTGTAATTAACCATCAATTTAAATGCGCGTACGTTAGGTGATTGTTTGCAAATTCTTTTTTTTTCAACGTTGCATTGTATTATCATGTACGAGGTGTAATTGTTTAACGAGGGTAAATGTTTCACTCGAGATAATGAAGGAAATATTTTTGCACCTGAATAAAGTACTTATTTTATTTGAAAATTAATGCTAACTTATACATATATTTATCTAGCAGCCTTTAGTCTATCGAAAGTGCTGGAATCCGTTTCTTTTTTAATACGACTTTAGTGAATAAGCCATATTAACTTCTAATGTTTTATTCGCAGAATTCATGATCTTCATAAATAAAAACGAATTATCAATTGTAGTAAAAATTCACATACTCAATGCGTTACGTTCCCCACGATTTCAATAGTGTAAGAAATATGGAGATAGCCGCACAAAAAGTTTGATTTAATTAGCGAGAAACACGGAGTATAGCTTCATTAACCATTCTCTTGCGTTTATAAAGCTCTGCCAACTGAATAGGAGCTATGTTTTCTCATACAGATCACTGAGGACGATGTCTGTAATGGAAATTTCATTAATAAATTAAGTGTCATTTAAAAAATTTTAAAACAATTAAAAATGTACCCGAATACGGTATATAATTTTTAAATCATTGATTGTCTCATTTAAATATACCTCTTATGCGAAAGATAAATATAAATGAAATACAAAATGTTACTATTTTTAAGAAAGTAAAAAAAGATCTTAATTTTTCTAAATATTGTTAAATAATCAATAAAATCTGAGTTTGCAAAATATTGGCTATGTAGATAAATAAATGTGGATAAATGGTTTTTAGGACTTTTAGCAACTAAATATTATATACATTTACGTGTCAAAACATAAAAGAACATATTTTTTGCATTAAAAACTTTCTTTCTACAAGAAAGAAAAAAGAATATGATTAAGTTGTTGGAATAAGTAAATGAATTTTTGAACCATTATTATTCATAATAAATTAAAAAATCTCTAGTATCATAAAGTTAGTTTCATGAATATTCATTATTAACTTATAACTTCAGCACTAAATTATCCATCGATTTCCAGCAGTAAAAATAAAAAGTATTTTCCTTCGCTAATGCTAAGTTTCTTTTCGCGATGAATAGAACCCTGATTATGATTGATTTATAAAAATCAATAACTGGTCGGTGAAGACGCCGCTTAACCTTGACCCAAGTCTCGCCGGCAAAATAAAGGTCACGAACTGCCATCCCCGCAGAAGTTCCGCGGTAGTCGCCGGGTGCGATCGCCTCGGCGGCCGCGACGGCGAAAGCGCTTGCTTTCACGACTCTGCTTTTTTCCGCTTTTTTCCACTCCTTTCCTTTTACTTGCCAGCAGGTAGTCACTTTGTAAAACGATCGCAATTTATGCCCGTAATCCTGCATCCATTATCCGGCGCAATTCTCGCGTGCGGCAAGTGCATTGAAGCGCGGCCGCCGAGACTCGCATAAATTATAATAATGATAATCCCGCGTATATGCGACAAAAGTAATCGAAATATATTTCCCGATTTGGAGTTTCACTCGATGTGCCTTCTTCCGTCTTCATAATGCTGGATTAGATTTTGTTTATGCGGTGTTCGTTAGTTTTTTTTGTGAAATAAATAACTTTTACCACTGATCTGATAAATATTTCATAAGAAGTTTACTTACTTTCTTTTTGCGGTTATTATGATGAGTAAAAACTATAATATTATCATTATCGATTACTCAACTATTGGACGGCAAATATTTTACAAAGTTGTTAGGGGAAACAAATTAAAAAGTATTTTAAATTTCAAATTGTTCATAAATTGCAGTACCTTTTCAGGGATAAAAAATTGAAAATTAATTATTTAAGTATACACATTTTCCTACCTACTTAACTACTGGATCAATTCGGTCAAGCCGCCATTCATTGGTTTTTGAAATTACAGCTAATTTTCAGAATATGGTAAAAATCCAATTTGAAATAATTAAAATATTCTGTATGTGTTGTATAGTTTTCTTTTTTGCAATTTATAATAACGAGCATGATCCAAAAGTGATGGAATTTTTAAACGTTTCATTTATTATATCTCAATCACAATGGAGACAACATTTCGATGCGTCTAACAAAAAAAAGCACATTTAATTTTCCTCTAAAAAAAAAAAACACATTTCACTTTTTTCCGATGAAAACTAACAAAATTTAATTCTGTCGCGAAGAAAAACACATTTGGGAGTTCTGAATGAGGGTTTAAAAAGAAAAACGCATGCGAAAGTTTTGCCGCGAAGAAACCACATCTCGAGATATTTTTGCGGGGCTCTCGCGAAATGTGCTTTTTTCGGATTCTTTCAAATGTACTTTTTTCGTTGCAAATTTTTGAAATGTGCTAGTGTTCGCGGTGAGAATAAAATGTGTTTTTTTTTCGTTAGAGGCAGCGATTTATTAATTTTCTGCATTATGAATGTTGTTTTACTTTCCATTTATTAGGCGTGCGATCGGGTACGATTAAAAATGATTCGTGCACTTTCACTTTTTTCTCATGTTGAAGTTGAAAATACTTCCTGTAAAAAATAACAGTTATTAACGTCAAGTAATTTGTAATACCTCCAATTTTTTTTGTCTTTATTTTTCACTGAGTCGAATTAAATACCTATTTGTAAATGTCACTCAGATAATTAGTTTGCAGTAGCTCATTGATTTTACTTTACAAACTAATCCGAGTACAATTGTATATAGCTATATTAATTAATATATTAGCATACCGTGTTTATAAGTGAAAGGTGGTTTATTACTGGTAAGCTTTGTAGCAAAAACAAATAAGTACAGTATTTTCACGTAATAATTTAAAATACTATTTTTATAAGTAATTGTAAGACATTTTGATAACATTCTTTTCCACAAAAATTATTATAAATATACATTATTATTACGCATATAATATTTCTCCACCACTTCATAATCATATCGCCTTACCTCCGGTAACCCGTCATACGGCGGAACATAAGCGGTTGAGTGCTGCAGGCGTTTCTCCTTCCACTATCCGAAGTGAGTAAATCCTGCAAAGGACAGGAAATAATGGTAAACTAAATTTTAATTACGCTATTGACAGAATAGTGTCTGTAAATTAATTATTTTTAATTTTAAGACATTTACATTGCTTTTTTATTTTAAAATTCATATTTTTATAATTTGCAGGTACTTTAGATTTAATTTGTAAATTATTATAATTTAAGATTTTTAAGAATAAATATTTTTAAATATTTTCAACATCTAGCCAAGGCTCACGTTATTTTTAAAATACAAAAGTTAAAAAAAATAAAAAATCAATAAAGAGAAATACAAATTTATTTAAGGAAGCTAATTGTCAATTAATTAGCAGTGTTTTCCTTTATCTTTTATTTCGTTGTTATTTCTGTTGTTGAATCTAAAAATTTTCGATGTACTTGTATAAAAAGCTCCTTCTTGATCTCAACTAATTCACTCTAACTGGGATGACCTGTAGTAGATATACCGGCTATTTATTTATTTATTATTTATTTATCTAGCTGTTAATTTATTATTGTGGCGTCCTATATACATTTTATTTATATGAGCAATTCTACAAAAAATCATCCATTTTGAGGTCGATCCATGATTAAAAATTTTGGATCGAGCACGCCTTCC
>JAWWEN010000020.1:8827173-8841344 GCA_035582955.1 Sycophila texana
GCGAGGCCGAAAATACAAAATTCGCAAAGCGGGAGCGGGAGCGAAAGTGGTACTTTCGTCCCGCTAGGCTGAAAATTTTTTTAATTTTTATGGTGCCCTCAATAAATTTTGGCAACCTGTAACATTTGTTCAACAATTTTTCTCTGTTAAGAAAGTTATATAGAAGAGAATGCACCGGGTCGGGAAGGCGTGCTCTATCCAAAATTTTTAATGGATCGACCTCAAAATGGATGATTTTTTATAGAATTGCTCATATGAGTTAATGTAACTTATTAGCGTGAATGGTGTGTGCAAGTGTGTTGTTTTTATTTTTAATTATTATTATTAGTCTATTTTATCAATCCCAACGAGAATAGTCAGATATTTTTTATTATTTTATTCTAGTCATTTTAAATTAACCTACTGTGATATTACTCTGGAATTCGTGACTTACTTTTCAGTATTAATTATTTAATATATGTCTGTGATATCACTCAAGTGCAATACTTTCCTGTAATTTTAAAATGGCTGAGATCTTGTATTTTATTAAGTATTTCTATTTTCTAAAAGAAAAAACTTTTTTTTTACACACTGCGCGTACAGTGAGTACTTTACGCCCTCCCGGCGGGCAGTAAAGAACCCGCTGCACGCGCCTCGTGTAAAAAAATCGTATATGCACCATGGGAGTAAATAAAGAACGCCTCAGATCGCATGTTTGTCAACCTCGGCTTCGCCTCGGGCGACAATTTACATGCGATATGAGACATTCTTTACTTTTCCTCCTTTGGTGCATAATCTACTATTATATATGTATATACACGATATTTTGTGAAGCTTTGTAAATACTGCAATTTACAATAAATGACTATTCTATTCTAAAACTTAAAATGAATTACATATTCAACATTTCGTGCAGGATTAATCTACTGAAATATTCACTGTTGACATTTCCCACATTCTTACTAATACTTATATAATGTACAAATATTATTCATATACTCTTAAAATTATATAGAGACACATAATACCATAACTAAGAGCATTTGACAAACCAAGTGTTACTCGTAATGATCATTTTATTGCATTGCATTATATAATGCCACCTTCATGAAAACAATAAAACTTCCCTGGAATAAAAGAAAAATGGTTAACTGATGTCGCATAAGTGGTAATTAAATAAAAGAGAAAAGAAAGTGTTTATGATGCTCTTAATTTTTCTTAGCAACAATACACCTTAACTGTCAAATGAAACACTATCTCACGGTCGGCACTAAACGCGCAAAGAACCCTCATCTCGTTGCTCTACATAATCTCTGTGAGAGCCGACGTAACGACGTTCTAATCATCTTCGAAAGCATTTTGCTGTTAACGCCTTAACCGTGGGTACAATCGCTACAAGTTATCACGAAGTACAGCTGTGCCTTTGCATTGTTGACTTGTGAATTTTTCCAAAAAAAAAAAAGAGAAACAGGTGCGAAAAGATTTCGCCTGTGCTATGCGATCATAAACGTCAACGTCAGTAGGAAATCCCGAAGAGTGATGAGTTTTTGCATTTTCGAATGTTGTAAACTGTGGACGCTTTGGAACGATAGGATATACCGACGAGAGATGACGTTAAATTACGCACGCAGTAAGCGGTAGCAATTTATTCGCAATTCTGCAAGATACTTCACGGCTTGAAAACAGAGACATTAAGGTTTCGTTGGTTCATTCCATAAAATCTGCACAGGCAATAAACTGCCTTAATAAATTTAAGGCGCACTGCGGTATTTCTTCGAAGCTCGCTTTCAGGAAATTGCTGTAACTGCGAAAAGATTTGCTTGTTATTGTTTCAGCCCCAATTTTTATAAAAGAATTTCAATGAATGTTTTTTTCACGACTTGAAATAAAATAAAATTGCTATAACGAATACAACAATTTCATTCATTTTTCTCGCAGCTACCGTTGACAAACAAATTTTTGCTCATAACTATTTTTTGACTGTAGTGCGTAAAACAATTAATGTATGCTTTTAATCACGTTTTAAATTTTAATTATTTGCCTATTATTATTTCAACTTAATTTTTATAACAGACTTTCAATAAATGTGTTTTTATGGAGCTTGAGATAAAAAAAAGCTATCGCGAATAATGAATTCAATTTTCTGAAAATTGCAGTTGGCAGACAAATATTTACTCATAAGTATTTTTTAGTACAGTGCGGAAAACAATTAATGTGCAGTTTTAAGTGCGTTTTAGCGAGTATTCGTTAAGATGCAGTAACTTTAAATAAGAATCGGCCATTTTTAAAGAAGCGCTGTTAAGAATCAGTGTGTGATTGTTGCGTGTTTCATTTTTTGTTTAATTTGGCGATGTCGCAAGAAGTTTGCAAGTGTGAGTATGTATACACTTCTTTCTTTGGATGCAACAGTTTTTGTAAGCCCTGAGTGCTGAAAGAGGAAGACAATCGACTAGTTCCCATGAGAAGAATGTTGGTCATTTCGTGGATAATGAAGGAGGCGTGCCATATATTCGAATGTTCGCACAGAAACGCGTACTTTGCGGCCTAATTTGTGGATATCTTTATGTATTAATTTTGCAAATACATGGAATACATTTTTCTTTAACACTTTTACATAACCGGATTTCGAGATTGCGAGCAATTTTTTATTATCAATAATTTACTCCTTTATTACTCTATATTTATTATTTTACAGCTGTGAAATGTGTCAGAAATCTATTATTATTGTTAGAAAATTATTCATTTTTTTAAATGAGCAGGTGTTCAAACACAAATATATGTGACACAAAGTCATTTGCATTTACGAGAATTTACAATACTACTTCATTCGATTTATTCGCACCATCTCAATTTTAAGGTTTCCAGAAATATCGAATCGATTCTGGATAACGCTGCAAAGATAGAAACCGTTAAAATAACGGAACCGCTATTAAAGTATTCAATTTTTGCACTGTAAACAGAGCAGAAAAAAAATAGATACACACCAGCTAAAATTGAAAGGTTTTCGCAACTGCAAATCATGCCCATCAAAGCTGTCGGACCTCACGGGACGATCATTACCCCCAACACTCGCAATTACCCGAAAACGCTCAATCGTTATCGTTCGTCCAGAACGCGAGCAGAACAGAACCAGAGGAAAGAGAATAAAATCGAAACTTTCATCTCTCTCCGTGACTTTCCCAAATGGCACTTGTTCCTCACAGACGACGGGCCGCCGCGAGTCAGGAAGCCTCGATTCAGTCGCGAACAATATTCCCGAAGTGTGTGAAACCGTTAAACGTCCGCGATAAGCCATCTTAATCGTTCGATGCATATTAATAGGGATAGGCGGGCGAACGGCGGGTAGAGGCACTGGGTGCCGCGCGTCGCCGACTATCCAGGCGGAATCAAAGCCGCGTAGTAGCGCGGAGATGCGAAATATCCCCCGAGGAAATTGCGTGATGTAATAATTGTCCTGTGGGAGTGACTCGAGGAGATTCGGAGCCGGCGCGGCGCTACAATGGCCCCCCCGGTATTGCTGCATAGTATGGGAAAGGAGCGACTATTGTTACACATTTTACAGTCTACTACTACTGTTCTTAGGACGCCGCCGTCAACTCCCACGTGGCTTTCACTTGTCCCCGCGAATCTCGGCGAGTCGTCGCCTCCCCGCGTCTATGTGTCCGCGCGTATACGCACCTGCGCCTTCGTCGCGTCGTCTCCGTTGTTTTCCTCTCGCTTGCCCGGCTTTCGCGACGCCGCCGTCGCGTGTATACCTATTTTCTTATCTTTTCTTTGCAGAAAAAGAAACCCATTGCTAAATTGCATTTTTTTTCCGCGGAGTCTTCTCGGAGAGAATCATCAGCTCGCGCCGCTTTGCCCTTTCAAATTCGCTCTCGGCGTTTCAGCACTTTTTTATTCCCAGTAACGGTTGTAGAAACGAAAATAAGTATATTCTTTAGTAATGCCGTTTGTTTGTTAAAACCTAATGCAAAGAAACGCCGGGTTTTTATGAAATTGTTATTTTTCTGCTATGGGAGTCGCTATAAAGTGGTTTTACGATCGTTTTAATTTATTTATGAAAATTCAAGCAGATTCAAGCTGTGCCGAGAAACATTTGCGCAATCGTCTGCGCAGGGATTAATTAAATTTTGCAACATTGGCAATATATATTTATATAAATAATGTGGATTCATTTGAAATAAAATTTAAAAAAAATTGAAAGTATTATATCCACATGTTTAAAAAAAATATTCTCATCTGTATCATGGGCGTATTTGTAATTGTAACACACTTAATAATTTTTTTTTGTTTATAATTCATTCGTTTATTCATGTTTCGTAGAAAACCACTATTTTTTAATAATCAACACGCCCTTGCAGAATAATTTAATTGATATAATGTAGGTGACGATGTTTAATGAATTTAAGCTTGACTCGTAGTCTATTTATAGTTTACTGCTCTTATTCAAGCAATAATAGGTAAGGTGTATCCCAACGAACAGGAAAATCCGCATAAATTTATTCATAAAAACAATGAGTCCTACAATTAATTCTTACACAAAGGCAGAGCTATTTTTCAGAAAGTAGATCAACCAATAACTAATGTCAGTTATAACACTTTCCAAAAAATCCCACGACAGCATTTTTCCAGAAGCCCAATCTGTACTCTTTTTCACTTTTGGAGGGGCGACGATTTCGAGGGGTCGTCAAGGTTGAAAGCCTCGCTAAGGAGTACGAGCATAGCGAGAATAGCTAGCGCTCGGGAGGAGGCGTGGAAGGGTGGTGGACAAGTATTGTGTCACTCTATATATAACGCGCACGGTACCCCGCTCACATCATTGTCAACGTTCACCGCATCTGCGGTACCATGGTCTCCAGTCCCAAGGTACCTCCATTGCCTCGCTGACTTACAAGTTGCTCGTTTACGCCTCTCCCAAGTGTTTCAGTGCGCGCGTTGCTTCGCTAGTGTTCAGACCAGACTCGTGTTACTTCTTACCAGCAAAAAAGTGTTAAATTATTTATACGGCCAATACGCGTCAATTTTTCCTTGTTTTTAACTTTTGCAAAAGTGTGTCAGTTTTTCATGATAATAGTAGGATACGGTTTCTCGAGTGGTTACAATTTGTGCAATCATTTGAAAAAATTAATGGGGACACTTTTTGGAATTGCAATTTAGATAAACTTTAATTACGGGAATTAAACAATACTATATTTGTTTAATTAGATAATATATTTAAAAATACAATTTTTCATAATTTTTTTAAATAATTTTTAATTTGTTAATGATTTTAAGATGACGCCATGGCTGATGGCATTTTTTTGCTTGGCTACGGCTGGATGTTCAAACGTAACGGATCAACAAACGTCAGAGAGTCAACACGATCAACAAGTAGCTATTCTGAAACAAATTCGAAAGGTTAATGAAGATGGCTCGTACACCTATGGATATGAAGCTGACGATGGATCCTTTAAAGTAAGTTTAAAGTGATACACTGAGAGAAATGTTTTAGTAAAAATTACAAGTCGTTTAGTAAAAGTTACTGGACTGTCTGGGAAAGTTGTCACAGATTGACATTTCGAGAGAAATTACTAAACTTTTCAGTAAAATTTGCCAAAAAATTAGTAAATTTTGCTAGACATTATTGTAATTTTTACTGTATTTATGGCAAATTTTACTAAAAAATTTAATAATTTCTCTCGAAATGTCAGTCTGTGACAACTTTCCCAAACAGTTGAGTAATTTTGACTGAACGAATTGTAATTTTTACTAAAACATTTCTCTCAATGTACAAAACCTAATTGCCAAACAGGTTCACTTGCTTAGTTCAAATAAATTCTTCAATATATTAAATAAATGACTTTCTTATAAATCTAATTATTTTTAAAATAAAATGATTGCAATTGAAAATCATTTAAAAGAAAGTTTTATTTAATATTTCCTGAATGAAGTAGTTATCACGTACGTTTGGACACTTGTAGAAATTACTAATTTGAGCACATTACAAGAACGTTGCACGCCAAATTAAAAACAGAATTTTTAATTTTTTTTGACCACCAAAATCCAAACGTAACGTTTGTTAGGTTGAGAGCCGCGATGTATTAGGCAACATCAAGGGTACATTCGGTTTCGTCGACGCGAATGGTGAAATAAAGAGGGTCTCCTATTCTTCGACCAACAGCACTGGGTTTAAATCAACCACCGTCTCGCCATTACAGGAGCAGATATCTGTAGTCCAGAGTATACCTCGCAACAATCGCACCGCTACCACCAAGAAGTCTACGATCGTCTACTCCACAACAACGGAGCCATCAGTGAAATCATCAGTTGTACAATCAATTCCTAGATCACGGAAAACTACCACTACTCCATCAAGCTCTTCTACGACAGTAACGTCTACTGAAAGTACCGTGAAACCAAGTTTTCACCGACCAAAAGGAAGACATCGTTTCATCATTAATGGGCAACAACGACCTGTCGTATTAGAAGAAGAAGAAGAAATAATAGACGAAGATTCACAAATTTCTAAACCTAGTGCAGGCGAAAAGTCTTCGACTCTGCGAAGAGTAGTATTCGCGAAGCGACCTCTGGATCATCAATTACGGCCCATTACCGAAGAATTTGAAGACAAAGAAGAAGAAGCAAAAATCACAACAGGAAATGCTTTAAGAAGACAACTTCAAGAGGAAACCACTAAAGCTTCTACACCAGTCGTTGAACACGAAGATGATCATGCAGATGTGTATGGAGGTGCCTTATCAACTTCTAGGCCATTGTTTACTACAACTATCCCTCCACGTATAGTTCAAAGGGTAGCGGGACTTCGATCGGATCGTCAGAAACATTTGTATACTAATCAGAACAATGGTCCAGCAAAATTTGAACAAAGTACTCGAGCTTATGAACAAGAATCAAAAAATCAGGAAGACAGAAATACCGCACAACAAATGCTGATTAGAACAACTGCTCGTGCTCCTTCTGATCCCAGAGAGTTTATACGTCAAAACGCTGAACCCCTATATGTTCGACAACAACAAGAAGCGTATTTACGAGATTTACCTCCTAACGTTTTAGTACAAGGTAATAACGTGGAAGATGATCCTGGTTACCGTCAAATTCCTTTAAGCAGACTTTTATTGCGGCCAGAGTTCGCTAGAGTTTCACCCGGTCAACAAGCTCTTTATACAGGTACAACGGATGCTAATGTCCACTATCTTTCGGATGCACCTCCAGCAGCTCAAGAGCAAGAAGAAGCCAATCCCCGAATTCCACTAAATCCTGTAAACCCATCCGGCTATCTGGCTCGACAAAGGGCAGCTTATCAACGACCATTGGCATACCCAGAAGGTCTCGCCGATCCTAGAAGGCCTATTTTACGTCCCGTTCCACAACCTGTGCCAGTTCCTCAAGATGAACGAGAATATCAGAACATCGCTCCTGAATATCCTCCAAATCCTTACAGATCAGGTCAGTTGGCTCTTCCTCCGGAACCACCGAATCCTATTGCACCCCCTCTAAGTCGCCGTGATTTCCAAATTTTATTGAGACGTTTGTTGGTTAGTCAATATGGTATTCAAGCACTAAATTATCCCAAAACTTACTTAGAAGATGCACTTTACGATCAACAACCATACCCTTCTTACCAACCAGTGTATCAAGCGCCTATTCCTAGAGCAGAAGCTCCTTATCCTCCCGAACCAGTAGCACCGGTAGCACCTGTACCGCCACCACCTTATCCTGAACGAATGCCTCTAAGAAGAGCACACATGTATTCTCGGGCAATCAACCCTCTTTATGAAGATTATCCAGAACCAAGATATCCCAAACGCGTGTACAGGCAGAAATTCTATGCTCCAGAGGCAATCGATGAGGCAGAAGAAATTTTACCCCCTCAAATAAGAGAGGCATTGCTACTGAGGATGTTACAGTTGGCAATAAATGCAGAGAGGCCAATTGCTATGCCAAATACAATGATTATGACAACGACAGCCGCACCTCCTACTACTAGATACCGAAAATCGGGACCTGTTAGAAGCGTTCAGATCATCGGAGAAGACATCGATGACGAGAAAGAAACGAGAAAAAAAATGTAAATTGCTTTCATTGTGGCAAGCAAAAAAATTGTCTGGTAAAATTAAGTTTTTGATGTAATAATCTCAATATGATATTACATTATTTTTATTTATTGTTGTAACTATTAAAAATTTTATAAGTTAGAATAGAAATTATTAAGTTATAAGATCAGTTTATGTTTAAGAGTACACGTTTTAAAAGACTTTAGATTAAAATAGCTGCGTCAATGATTTTTTTTATTAATTATAAAATTTTATGACCATTGTACGTAACTATTGTATTTTTTAATTTTTTATCAACAATTTTAAATAATTATATTCTTTTTACTTCGAAGCTATTTATAATGCATTTAATATAGCAGACATTTATACGTACAAAGCATGACTTTTTTTAATTAAGTTAAACTTAAGATCGCAAATTACTATTGTAAATACGAAGAATTATGTAAACTGCAATGTAATATATACGACGTACGTTTTACGTCCCTTTCCTTTTCTCCAATACTGATAAAATAAAGTCAGATAAATGAATAAGAAATAGTGTGAGAATTCATTTCGTAAACCTAAAAAGTAAAGGCACGGAGGGAGAGAAAATAATGATGTGCTGTTGCTGGTAATAATTAACATCACTGCGTGTCGAGCAGCTGCAATACTTACGTACAGCGGCGCGCGATAGGGCGTAGCTTCATGGGACCCAACGCATTACCACCGTGGGCTGAAGTGTTGTATCTAGATTCAAAGATGTGAAGACACACGCGTTTTTCTCGGGACCTCACCGAATGACTTATTTCGCGAAATGGCTTGGTATGTACGAAACTGTTTGTATGTCACTGCAAGTGCCAAACAAAGAAAGTGCAAGTTGAAACGGCTTTCCGTTTCTCAGGCATTTTCGCACAGTACCGAGTTCTTTGAACGTCGATTAACGTATCATCCTAGGAACACTTTTTTCATTAAAATTCATCAATACAAGTTTAAGAATATTGCATAACGGTTGACGACTACCGTAATAGATTCCTTTGTTGTTGAATATTAATTAACTTCGATTATTTTTCCTAAGAATGTACAAAGATTATTCAAAAATGATTTCTTTTCTCACAGAAACATTTTCGTAGCATTTTCCCAAAGAATTTTTCTGAGAGCAATTATCTGGAGGAAGGGAAAAATTAAACATTTCTACGAAAAGAAAGTTTCGTGTATTATTAGTTTCAAAAAAGGAAGTACTGAGCGAATGACAATTTTTTTTTTCTAAAAGATCAAGATTTATTGCATTTAATTTTTTATTTTGATATCAGTTCTTACCTGAATAACATTTTTAAAGTGAAGACGCATTTTATCTAAATTTCTGTTCATATTTTACATAATTAAATTATCCTTATACTATTACAGACTTTTCCTACTTGAAACAACTGTAAGCTCTTTCATTTGCTGTGTACCATATGTGAAGTTTCTCACAAATTAAATTATGGCATATTAAGATTTCACGCTTTTGATGCATTTATACTTTACTGAAATAACAATAATAATGTCTTACTCTATGATGAAAGTGAAATTAAGCTAGAATGTAATATTTTTTAAATTCATTATTTAAAATTATTAATTCTACGTGTAAAAGTAATTATAATAACAGTTTATATAATAAATTTTATAAATTACTTTAAAAATAAACTTAAATTGTAAATTATTTGAAATCTGTATATACATACTCCGATTTTTTCAAATCGGTATTTTTTCCTAACGTAATCTAAAATTTATAAATTAATTTTTACAACTGTTCATCTTTTCTTAATAATTTAATTCATAATGAAGAATTACTTGTCGTTAGATTCTAACATCGAGATTAAAATTTCATTAGTACATAATGACGATTTACGCACTGTAGATTCCATTAATTTTTAATAACTAAATAAATTTTTAAATAAATCTTTTATGACTAAATTCGTTTCTTTTTTTTCAATTAAAGAAATAAAATTTTCGTACAGAAAACAAAAGAAATTATTCTCTTAATTTGAAACTAATTAATTGACTTAAATTATTCATTAATGACGGAGATCGTTGAGTGAGCCAAAGATACTTCCTTGATCTCTTCTTTGACAGGCTCTTCTTCATCTTCGGAGCCGTAAGGGTTGTACGGTTCGGTCTGTACCCCGACATCCTCGTAATCAAGCTCGAGTACGTCGTGTTCGTAGATTACGTCGTGACTTCGAGGCCGCGCCACTGATGGTATCCACGGTTGTGGCGAACCTTTGCCGAGGGCCAGGAACACAGCTGCTGTCAATAACAGTACAATCGACGCCACCCCAAACACCAGTCGCCAGGATCCGGCAATCTAAAATTGTCAACCAAAAATGTTCTCTAACTACACTGAGCAGTGTGTTCTCTCATTTCATCAGAACAAAATCGTACTCGACAGACGACGTAATCTCTCATCAATTAATTGAATAAGTACTAAGTATTCATTAGCGATAGCATCTATTTCTCAGAATTCAAATATGGCCAGGGTGCGGATGTTTGTCAGAAAATTTGCATGCATTCGCAAACCTCGCCACGAATTACTTAATCGGCAAGATCTAGCTTTCTCACAAGGTTTCTTCACGGAACAATACCAGCGAGCAATTACGCCTTTTGTCATCCGAGCCGCAATTTTTCCACTTTTACTTTTCATCCCCCCCTCCGACGGTCCATTTAAGTTTTCGAATATGTACTCACGGATCCGTAAAGCGCCTGCGTGACGAAATAGTTGGCGGCGAGGAGGCCGGCGGCGCCTAGGGTCGAGCAGAGAGCGCAGGCTGCCGCGGCGCAGGCGGGAGACTCCGCGGGTGCCAAGTCCGCGATCGCCGCTAGAGCTCCAGCTGGTGCAGTTCCGCTCACGAGCAGAGCGGCGATGCCCAGCCAGGCGGCGCTCAGAGGCTGGCAGCCCACGTAGCCTGCGACGAACAGCAACGCGGCGGGGATGAAGTGTGCTGTCAGCAGAAAAATGAGAAACAATGTTAACATTTTTTTTTTTCATTTAACAAAATTATTTGTTCATGGATCTAATGAGTTCAATGTCGCAGCTTCGGTTAAGAAATGAAAATTACAAAATTTGTAAATGTGTAATGTTGTGCAAGATATGAATTTTTAAATTTTACATTTGATTCTGGTAGTTCATGAAAAGTGGAGGATAGATGTTGTTGATAACTTTGGTTAGACAAGAACATAAAAGTCACTATCCTGTCATTACCCTTATGAAAAAGTACTGCATAAATTATGTAGAATTTATATGGAATTTGAACGGATTTGTTCACAAATTCTGGAAAAAATCTTTACATCATTTTGTTGTAGACTTTCTGTAGAATTTGTCAATTTATGCATAGATTTTTCGTAAGGATAAAAAAATCTTTTAATTAATTATTGGATGAATTAAAAGGATACCTTTAAATAACACCTTTAAATAATAAAATATAAATAAATAATTAAAATATATTAACCTATGTAAATGTTAAAAACGTTATTTTCTACTATTAGTAGATATATTTGTATACATTTGAGGAGGTCTAGGATTTCTTCGGAGCCCTAATTTAATATTTTGTTATTTAAAGATGGTGTACCTCCTTAATAGATGACACTGAATATACTCTAATTCTAAGTTAATGTGTTTAACGAAATTTGGCTCCTTGTAGTGCTTCTTATTATGTAGGTCGCATAATAAATAGATGAATTGCTCAACCGGTTGTTTATAGCTTCCTTTAAAAGACCTATTTTTTTATTCAAAGTAAAAATTCAATTTGCTTACCGGTATATACAACGAGTTTCCTCGCCGTAGTCGTAGAGACTATTTTAGATTCTCTCACAAGATCAACGAGCAAACCGCAAGAGAGTGCCGCCATGAAGTGCCCAATGTGTGGCAAAGTCATCAACAAGGAATCCTACATTAAGGAAATTACATAATTATATGTTCTCAAGAATTGTAACAGCTTAATTTATAGTATGTAGAGTAATTCTGCAAGGCCAAACTATCAATTTTATTAAAAAAAAAACAAAACAAAACAAAAATTGACTTCATAAAGGATTTGCAAACAAATATTGATATCTTTTATAAATGTATATTAATAGAAATACGAAAATGAAACTTACATTAGCTGTGGAAAATCCATAAATGAATTTGAGATATTTTGTCATTCCGAGAGCAAGAGTAGCATCGCCCCATTGATTTCCCATCGTAGCCACCGCAGATGCCCAAACCGGAACTGATCTCAGTAATTTCCCCCACGGTATTACTGCAGCCTATTTGCATAATTTAACATTTCATAATCATAATATATGCATACTGTGCATAATTGCATCGTCGCTATCAAATTAATCAATAATAGGAAACAAGGAGTCCTTATTGAGTTATTATTGATACTATAATGAAGAAAATAATGTAACTACTAAATAAAAAATTTATTTGGTAATGGGTACAAACTGACGACATGCCTTACATTAGTATCGTGCTGATAAGACTTGGGACTGTCTTTGACGAAGCGACCGAACGCGAAATACCAACACAATGCTATTATCGTGAGACCGTAGCACAGCGAATCTCTGCCGAAAGACCGTACTACCGCTGTCCCGAGCCAGCCAGTCAGACAATAACCTACGCTTACAGCTGGAAAATAGATTTTTTTTTCAATTGTGCAAGCGCGATATTGCCAAATTCTGATGATTAAAAAGATAAACCTTTTTTTACCTGCATAGCAACTAAAATACCAACTCCTATGGGTACTCTTAAACCATGTCATGGCAAGCATGTGAGCAGCGGGCATAGTTGCCCCCTAAAATATAAAATCATTATATTCTTTTTTTTTTTTTTTTTTTTGTAAATTAAATGTAAAATTATTTATATTTTACAAATTTTTAAATTAAATTTCAAAATTATAAATACGTATATTTATGCGACATATTAAAAATTGTATTCATTGAAAGCACATATTAAAAAAGTGTGATATGATTAATAGTTCATGCTAGTTAATTAATACACATTTGTCATTGTCATGAATCATCTGAATAAACAGGTAAAGTGTACTCAAGGTACACGTGATCTACGTTTATGATACTGATGAAATAATTAATTTTGAGATTACTATTGATTTTTCACAAAATTAAAATGTTTCTATTAATTAAGTACTATGCATACATAACTCAGTGAATAGTTAATTAAAAATAAAGGGTAAAGTAGTAAGTTCAAGACTTTCTTTTTGGATTCGAAGCTAATTGAATGTTTCACATAAAAAAGAGAAACTTTAATAAAAAAGCGATCCTAAATTCATATTCCATATCTAAACTTTCATTTTAAACTCAATTTAATATATCTATTTAAAATAAAAAAAATTCTCTCACCGTGCAAAGCCCTTGGAATAATCTAAGAGCAACGTGGGAAGGCCCTCGCCAAGCAGCCGGCACCAGCAGGGATGCCAGACACGCGCTGAGGACTGCCCTGGAAAAGACCATCGATGGTCCGGATCGACCCCAAACGAGACAGCCACCGAGTATGGGTCCAGCTACTTGACCCCAGAGGAAGGCTTCGCGCATTATCGACTCGGCGCGCTCCTCCTGCGGCAATTCCATGAGGATGATTTCGGCATCCTCGGTGTGGTTGCGGTTCGAGACGTTGAAGGGCATGTTGCAGCGCCATGAGGTGTCGACGGACGTATGACTGTCCAGGTTGGCGAGCAACGCCACCGAGGAACTCGTTTCCACAGCGCCGCATAGTCCAAATCCTACGGCCACGAGGGCTGCAACTACGTGCCGAGCTCGGACGGCAGCTGTTAAAGAGAAATGCAATCATTTTAGTAATTTATCCAATTTTTAAAAAGTTGTCCTATTATTTTATTTTTACGAGCTTTTTTACCATGAAAATTCTCTGATTTGTAATTTTTCAATTGTGAGAGATCGGAAAATTGTAATTTTTATCATTTTTCAGGTGCTCTTTTTTATTCAGCATTGATTTTTATTCTACGATTAATTATTTAAAACATCACTGATCATGCCATCAGATTACCATCACTTATTAACGAAATATAGTTTTTTTTAAGTTTTAGTTAGCTATATGAGCAATTCTACAAAAAATAAGCACTTTTGAGGTCGACCATTGATTAAAAATTTTGGATCAAGCACGCGTTC
>JAWWEN010000020.1:8842206-8865515 GCA_035582955.1 Sycophila texana
GAACGCGTGCTTGATCCAAAATTTTTAATCAATGGTCGACCTCAAAAGTGCTTATTTTTTGTAGAATTGCTCATATAAGTTACACATTTCTTTTTACAGTATATTTTTTAAATTATTTGTCTAACTAAATTTAAAACATGTAATCACATTTACGTCAATAATAAATTTGCATGTGCGACTACTGGTACCAAACACAGTTGTGTAATAAGGCGCCATTTATAGTAACTTTCGTCTTCATTGTTTACTTTCAAATCATATAATTTTTTCCGTCGCAGCTTCTGAACCTTATCAAGATACAAATATGAATGTACGTTTTCAAAGACACTTCATCGCGATAAGTCTTTGCTAAATTGAATTCTTCATCGAAAATTAAATTAATTTTTAAACTAAGGTCTTGCTTTACTACTTTTATACATCGATCATTTATAACTATACAGTCATTTTTAAAAGTGAATTTTCTCACACATCTTACTATTTTCTAGTTAATGAGTTGACTTTACGAAATTACTGTTTATACGAAGTTTGGAATATTTCTATTATTATCTATTTTTTTTTATTTACTTTCATTATTATTATTCTGACCATTCGTAGCATTGTAATTAATTCAACAGCTTTTCATCAATTCTTTAACCAACTTCAGCTTAATTTAATTATTTAATTTAAGTGAAAATCAACACACCCGTACAGTCATAAAAATCTTAAAAAATATTCAGAAGAGTTACGAATCAGAAGAAGCGGAAAGACATACATCCATTTCCCAACAAGTACTTTTCCTCAAAAGATTCCAAAATAACTCATTTATTTGCATTTGTCAATGTCGGAACCTCGAATAAAGACGTGACAGATAACCGAACCAGATGTTATCTACGCCGAGAACTTGCGAAACCGCAGCGATGTTTAATCGAACCAAAAGCACAAGTACATTCAAGTAGCACCTATAAATACACCACGAGGATCTGGCCGTTTTCATGTCGGCGGATTCGAACGGAGTTCACTGCGCGCGACTAACCTCGCACATCCCTGGCGGCCTGCTTGATCTGAACGCTGCTGCGCTTAACCAGTTGTACACTTCCCCTCTTGAAACCAGCCATTCCGCGGGCGCGTCTCCGGCAAAAGTAACAATCACCTCGCGCGACACATATCACCGCGGCGCGGCAGCTGCCCCCTTATCGCGGCTGTGCGCCAGCTCTGTTTGATCGTCGGCGCGGCCGCTATCGTCTTTCCTTGCTCCTCGTCTTTTTCGCTGCCTGCGCGACGAGGCGAGCAATCGTAAATTAATTCGGGGAGGACGAACGACGTGTAGCTGCACGTGCGGCCTCGACTTTGTCGCAAACAGCTTTATATGCAAAAGCTAACAGGGAACAGGCGCAGCAATGATAAAGCTTTCGCTCGAATCTACGAGGATCGTGGGTGGGACCCAGGCGGAAATCATCTTCCATAATAAAAGTTAAAAACAGTTTATAAACTTCGGATTTTAGACTGTAAATAACAATTTAAAACTGTTAGAAATAGTTATATACTTTTATTTGTTTTTTTTTTTTTTTTGCTCGCAGACGGAAATTATCTTCTAAAATCTAAAATAATATAATTTAAAAAAGTTTATAATTGATACGAACATATTATAAAGTCAATATTTGAGATTTATAAAAGCTTAAAACTTTTATAAACACTTTTAAATAGTTATTAAATAGTTATAAATAGTTAGCGATTATTACAAATTGTTATAAACAGTTATATACTTTTGTACATTTTTTAACTTATTATAAATATTTTAGCGGTTATGCACCGCAGCCCAAAAAAGCAAATAAGAGTTAATAACTATAATAAACTTTTTTTAGCTGATAATAACAAAAATAAACTGTTGATAACTTTTATAAACTATTATTACTAGTCCAAAATCCGACACTTATAAACAGTTATAAACTTTTTTTTAAATTATAAAAAATTATACACTATTATTAATAATTATTTGATAAATATTATTTCTGCCTGGGGAGTTCTGTACTTTTTGGTGTATACCGGAGTTGGAGATGGCATCGATCGCATTTTTTACTTATTGGGAAAACAGCGCTATTTTGTTTTGAACTTTAATATTTCACGACAAGTGACAATTTTTCAGAGCAGACTCATGAAATCAACAATTAGCATTCGACGCATTCAAAGTTGAGGTTCTGATAATTGTCATTCAATGTGTCTTTAATTGTTTTTGTTAAATATCGAAGATATTTTTGGAATACACGAGACAGACGATTAATTATTAAGAGGGAAGCAGAAAAAATATGTTATTGTAGTTATTTTTATACAACGAACGCAGATAATTTAATTTATAATTTAATACACCTGCGGACTACGAAGTTATTTTAAATAGTACAAAATACGTCGATGAATTCGATAAGATAATACCTTCTTGCGCTGCACAGTTCACCACAAAATATACATATTCTTCACCAATTCACCGCACTAAACAGTTTGTCAAATAATTTCAAGTATTTCCAAATAAATAAATAATGACTTTGATGTAAGTTGCTTTTATCGCGTCAACAATGAGATAAATAAAACACTGATTGATTTTTGTTGTGCAAAAAATACCTGCATCCTCGACTTTCGATGTTTCTTTGAGCTTGTGCAACTCTTCGTTTGAATCTTGGTCCTCCTGCATTTTCCCATATGAATAACGAGTTTAAACGAGCCACAAACTATTAGGATGTACTCGAGAAAGAAAATCCTGCATTTAACGCGAAGCGACAGTTCTTTGGCTATCTCTCGATCGTCTAGTCACGTATGTCTCGTACAAAACAATAGCACGGCTTTGGGCTAAAATATAAGCGCATTGCACCTTATCATCAGCGCTTGGATTTTATTATCGCAGGTACCAATGTCAGCACCTCGCTAATTATTGCTTCTATTTATTTTTCCTGCTCAGAAACGCGAGTAGCTCCCTGACTACAAACCGCCTAGAGATGTCATTTCCCCGACAAAAATTCTGTTTTAAACTGGATCAACTGGTTAATTCTAGCTTATTAGCTTAGAAACAGTCAAATATATTTGCAGTTTAGTAATCTGTTTTCAACTCGTATTTATTTACTATGTTTTTACATCGTTAAAAATCAGAAGACTCGAATGATCATGCGGAGCGCAAATTACACTTCTCCCATCGCTCAAGCGACCTATGGGATAACAGCCTCTCAGAAGATTACACACTTTAGATTGTCCAAAGTTTTACATTTATAAAGTACATCCAAAAATTCTTGATTATCTCTATATAATCATATTATACCGACTGTTTGTCAGAATATTACCCTTATACGGTTTAATTAAATTAAATCATTTAAAAAAAAAAAATCATCCCAATAAATTTGTTCTCAGTCATAAGCATTCGTATCCGCTCTTTTCACCTTGAAATATTATAAAACAATTAGCAGTAATCTTTGCACAAAGATTAGAGCGACCACCGATAAGATCACTCATTTACTTTCTCTGAAAAGATCGTTAAAAGAATTCGAGTGAAGTGCAGAATTTCTCTGCAGGGCAGTGGTACCTCTAACTTCACGAGCAGCATGCCTCAGCTGGACACTTCCGCGCTTGAGGCGCGTGAGGGCAGCCATGGTGGTGAGATTGACGGTGGCACCGATTGGATTCTCGCTGACTGACGGTGGCATCGCCATGGTCGTCGTGCGGCATCGCCGAAATTTTCAGCGGCTCGCGCGCCTGCCCATCCGGGCGAACTGACAGAAAGCACGACGAGGGAGCACTCGCACCAATTACCGTTTCGCACTCGCGGACACCGAGTTAGCCGTACGAATAGCGCACCGGAGACAAACTAGATCAATCTGTCGAGTGCGGGTCACTCGTGTTCTCTGCCTCCTCTGCCCTTCTCCCCCCTCTCTCTCGCTCTCTCTTTCTCTGGCTCTTTCTTTCTCTTTCTCTCTTTAGCCCGACGCGATGGCATCGTCGTCATCATCATCGAGCGAGTGAATGAACGTCTCCGTTAACGAGACTTGATACAATAAGTACCTATGACTCTCTCGTCGGCAGCCTTGAAACGCTCAGCATGGCTTTGCACTGCTACGTGAGCTCCGCGGGTTACCTTGCCCCGAGATAGGCTTTTCCACTAATGCCGTATTAATGTGTCCTGAGAGCCATTGGATAGCGATAATCGAAGAATAAACAGGAGGTATTAATGTGTGGGATCGAGTTTCTGGTGAAATATAATTTACTTGATGAGTTAATGCGGTTATGGTCGTGCATTTTAAATATTAATTTATTGAGATGCATTATGTTTGAAATGTATTTTGTATTTATGATAGAACTTTGAGATTTTATCTTATTGTTTAGTCGAAAATGTATCTTATTATGAAATAATAATAATTATGAAATAAATTTGTATATTATTTAGATTTGTAATTGCGGTTACGGTCGTGCATTTTAAATATTAATTTACTGAGATGCATTATATTTGAAATGCATTTTGTATTTATGATAGAACTTTGAGATTTTATCTTATTGTTTAGTTGAAATTGTATCTTATTACGAAATTATATTATTTATATTTGTAATTTAAATTAGTTAAAATTAAAAACTTTGCTTTAAAGAGAAGCGTAATTTCTTCAACAGCACGTGTAAGTTGGAATGACTGAATAATCAAAATGCACAAGTCACTTCCACTAACGCGCCTTCTGTGAATTATAAGTTTTGATTATGTGATTAATCTTCTAATTGAGGAATGTACATACATATTTACTGGATATTTAAGATGTGAGCATACAATTTGAATTGAAATTTCTTTGCTGAAAATATTTAAAAATGGAAATTTTCAGATATCTTTTTAAATTGTCATTAGAATTTTTAAAGGGGTGATGAATAAATCTCCGTAGATCAAATTTAGTATATTTAACTCAAAAAATCAATATAGTAACAAAATATAACATATTTGTAATCATTACTTATATAATGCTATTTATACGCATGCGATATGATTGAATTCTTCGTCACGTCAAGGAAGTGCACTACAAGTGCACGTAGAAGAGTTTTTCATTATCATCAGTCGATAAATAAATGTTTAAAATCTAAAACGCATTTTAATTTTAATAATAAGTGAACAATTCTTTTGTTTGCAGCAAACTCATTACGTAATAATTTTTTATTCTTGAACGTTCTAAAGTGTAAACGTGAATAATAAGTGAATAGATTTCATTAATAGGATCACTAAATTATTTTATTTGATTACCTTTTAAGACAATGACGGTGTGATATAAATTATTACACGATTTCATGGTTGATATCTGATTAGAATAATAACTTACCTTTCCTAGCTGCATGTGATGCTTACCTGTAGCATTTGAATATCGCTCATCTTTTATTCTTTTTTTCATTCAAATAATATTAAATGATTGTATATTTGATAAATTTTGTATATAACTGTCCTTAAAACCCTGTTTCTAAACTGTCACTACTACTTAAAAAATTAAACCAATTACAAATGCAGCTATGTACTATATAGTCAACTAGTGCAGCATAATTCTTGGAAGATGCACCTGTATATAACATCAGTTCCTAAACTAGAAATCTGCTTTATCAGTTAGTCTCTGAAAAATTCGCGAAGAAGTATCGGTGTGTACCAGAAGAGGATGTGCAAGGCTTTTTTTAAGAACAATTTAATTTTTTTAAATGTTAGAGATTGATAGTTTATTTAATAACAATTATAACAATTATAAGATAGTAGATGAAACAATAATTAACTGTTTAAAAATAAATACATTTTGAACACTTTTTGAATAAAAAAAGAATGTACACGAGAAAAGCAATTTTTCCAAAGATTAAACAATTTAAAAACTTAAACTCTTTATATTAACAAATCAAATGAGGGATGTGCTAATTTGCGATTTATCGTTGGAGAAAGTGTTAATTCGAAAATTTTAATCTTGAGAAGATTTTAATGCGAAATTCGGTTTAAAAAGTTACTAACATTTTTGTTGTCGATAAATCTCTCCTTCAGGATATGAATATGCATCTCAAAAGCTGAAATATACTCAATCAGTGATTAAAACCGCAAATTTGCGCTCAGAATGTCTCAGAAGTTTCTACGGATATTCGGTTGTAAATTTCTACTTGCTGCGCCCCCGTACACCCCTAACAAGGTCTATCTATGCATAATTGCATCTGCCAGTGAGTTTCAAGTTTACATCTTCGCCAACCAAATTACCAGGTAGCCGTAACATAATTTTACCAATACAAATTATTTCACTCCACACTGAATAATATTTTTATGCATAATAAATCTTCAAACAAGCCCAAATCGAAAACTTTGTTTCTATATTACCGATCGAAAATCAAAGCGAGCTATGAAGTGAATCCTGCACTCTGCCCAAGTCGGTACACGAACCTCAGCTACACCCACGATCCACCGAGCCGAGAGTTTCTCCGACAGGTCGCGCAGCAGGTGGTCCCCGTGCGGGGGCCTGGGCTCCCCTCCCCCCGCCCCGCTCTCCCGGTCGGGGACTGCGGGCCGCTCGTTTATACCTGAGCGCCCATTGGTCGCTGCCGGCAGGCAGGTCAAAACGCCAGGCTGCGAGATCGGTTGGCGTTCTAGGCAACGGCACTCCACGCGCGTCCCGAGAGCCTCGCGACGCATCGGGCCGCACGCGCACTTTCCCCACCGCCGGTACGCGTTTTTCCTCTCTCCCCTAGAGGGTGAAAAGTCCATTGAATCAGGTCTGGCCGCGCGTCAGTTCCCCAGTGTCGAGTGCCGCAGAAGCAAGACGCGAGTGCGAAAAAAGCAGCCCGCGGGATGCTGTGCGTTCCCTGTGCATCTGTGCTCTTGTGCTTTCAGTGGTGAAGGTGATGGTGACCGCGTCGTCGGCGACGCAGCGCTGCCCCGGCCCCCGCTGAAGCGGAGCAGTTATGAGCCATTGGCGGTGACCGCCGAGGGCCCAGGACTTTGAAATTCCTCCCGTGGCAGTTGGCGGCCGCTGAAGGTGAGTCAGAGAGACCCGAGCATCTTGAGGCCCCTCTCGTCGCCTCCGCACGAGGTTAGGCCCGTTGGGAGGCCCCCGGGTGTATATACGTATTCTGTATACGTGATCACGGAGTGACCACGCTAACGCTTTATCTCGTTCGCTCGTATAACGTATATATATATACAATGGGCCCTTTCCTCCGTCCGCTCCCTCTCACGTATACTACCGTCTATATCTCTCCTCATCTCCCTTTCTTTTGCTCTGTTTATAACTCCTCTCCTCTCTGTCTTTCATCCTCCCTGGTCCCGGCAGTACCTTTCGTGCCCGAATAAAACCAAGCCCTCCTCTCGCTTTCCTTTTTTATCCCCCTTTTTTTCGCCTTGCACTCTCCTTTCTCCTACTCTGCATCTCGGATCCTCTTTCTTTCCTTCTCTCGCTTCTCGCGCGCGTCGCTGCTCCTTTTTCGCTTTATATTATCTCTTTATCTCGAGCATTTCTTGCCTCCCTTCCTCCCCCGCTCGTCCTATATCGTCCTCTCTCTTTCGTTCACTCTCGGCGCACCTCCGCGCGACGCGAAAGATTATATGTCCGTCTGCGTCCCGTTCACCCATACACGTAGGTATATACACACCGAAAGGTGCGGTGGAGGGCCTCGAACAATACTGTCCTCCAGTGCCTCTCGCGCGCGCGAGAGGCCAGGGACCCGAGCACACGAGAGGCGCAAGAGGACTGCGCGGACTCGAAACTCTCGGCATTTTCGTCGGTTAGGTATTCGTGAAATGTTTACCTAGGCGGATATTCTCGTGCCTTTTTCTCTTTCTTCTCCACTTGCTCCTCCGTCTGCAGGTGTATAATTCTCGACGAGACGTCAAAATATTTGCATTTACTATGCGACATTTTCTTTTTCATCGAGTGTGTATAGTGAACTTTTCATCATCGGGTTATGTATGAAAGTTTGTTCGCGCGCTTGTTGTACGTACTGTTGGATTTTTTAGATTCGAGAAAAGCTAAAGATTCACAAATAAAAAGTAATGATGGCGCTCGTTACGTTTTACTCTCGACGATTAAAAAAAAAACAAAAGACACGTGCGTACAATGTATTAAGTTTAATGAGAGTGTGTTTAAAGAAAGTAAAATGCGTGAAGCTTGGATGATTATTTAGCGCCGGCTAAAAAAAATATCCTCAGCGTGAGAAATGCTCGGGAGCGTGTAACTGTAAATTTTGCGCTAGAAATTGAATCAGTAAAATAGAAAAAACAACCCCGTTACATTTATTGCCTCAATTAGGCTGCCAATTCCAGTTCTGCTTTAAAATTAAGAACATTTTTTCCGCTTCTTATGCATACCTCGTTCCACTTACATCTCCATCAACGTCGTCTGGTATCGCGTTCGCGTCAACGCATAATTTCATTACCAGTCCGAGCCGCAAGAAACTCAAAGTTCATGAAACATTACGCGTGGCTCGAGCAACAAAAAGAAGGTCTTTAAGAAAAAAAAATCGTCGACCGCTCCCTCATTTTCTTCCCGCTCACAAGCAAAGCAAAACAAAGGAGGGAAAAAAAAGAAAAGAAAGAGAAGGAGTATCCCCCGCTTCGGGAGGGTCACACACGTGCGGTGCACGCGCAGGTACAGGTACATCGTACGACTCCGCATGAGGTCCCGGCCGCATTCTTCCCCTCGTATAGTTATGCATTCCTCCGCGTGGATCGAAGTGCCGGAGCGAAGCGGGTATATAGGGGGACCCACGCGGCCTCGGCTCTCACTTGCCTGCCTGCAGAGTGAAAAGCCGGTGCGCTTCCTGCCCCCGAGACCCAGAGCGGCGCGACAGGTCCCCTTCGCGGGGGCCCTCCGGCGAGAAAGTCCCCCCCGGCCTTTTACGAGGCGCGCGTCTGCGAAAACGAGCCGTCAGACGCGCATTGTGCTGCTAATTCCGCGCACGTTCCGCGCGGCTTTTACCGCCGCCCCCGGGGGCGGGCGAACGACGTGAGAAAAACCGCCGAGCCGCAGCCGGGAATGGGGTTATAGGACGCGCGCGAGCGAGAACGAAGACAGCCTGGCCTTTTTATCTCTCTCTCTCTCTCCGCGTTTCACATATTTTAAATTCAATTGCGCGATCTCCCCCTGCCCACTTTTGACGCTCATTGCGAGCTGCTATTACGGGCCTGGTAATCTCGCATAATGCGCCGTATAATTAAGCAGTTGGCGCGCGAGCGTCACTCTTGTTTACATATAATGTGTAATTTTAAAGCATCGCGTGGAGGGCTTTGAGAGATACTGAACTTGATGTATTGTAAGAGCTTGTTTACTGTATTTTTTTTTTTTTTTTTTTTTTTTAATTTTGCTGTTTCCGTTGTTTCGCTGGGAAGTGGTTCGAGCGCGATTTGATGAAGAGAAACATCGACGCGCAATGACTTTGTAAATCGAGCGGCTACTTACGTTGACCAAGCAGTAATTGAGTGGATCTCGAGTCGGTATAGCTTTTATTGGAATAATTGTCGGGCGTCAATCTCGTCACTCTTTAGTTAAACGAATTGCGTCCTATCGATAGTAATTGCTTCAGTGATTGGCCGCAATGTGGGATGTATTCTTTTAATTTAAATCGTATTTGTTTTTTAAAATATTTTAAAAACGCTGTCTACTTGTAAAGTATTCATTAAAAGTAACAGAAAAGAGAATAATATAAAATTTTATGAAAAAATTTTATTTAACGAAAGAATTTTTCAAAATGTTATTAAAAGATTTTAAGGAGATTTATTAAAAAACACTTTCGGGTGATTTTTTCACTCCCATCAGTGACAAGTATTGAGACTATTATTAAATGGTATGCAATTCAATACTAAAAATAAATCAGAGATTGGTTTTTTCGGTAAATTAGTAAATAAAAGCCGGTACAATACTATAGTTTTTATTATAGAATATGGAAAAAATATTTGTTTGGATTTCTGTCGCTACTTGTTTATATATCGCTAAACATTTTTCCTCGATCTGTCAGTTATTCGTTTGAAAATTCTGATTTCAAAAAATATTTTAAAAAATATGAGTTCTACATTATCAACTACTTTTAAAATCTGCGCGTTGTATTAGTTTTGCTCCGTTCTTTTGATTCATATTTTCATAGATTTGCTCCAGTTCCTATATGTACATCACAAAATGTAAAAATACGAAAAAGAAAAAAATAGTAAGAATAATTATGTTCAAATAGAACAAGTTTATTTAAATATAAATATTAAAATTAATATTTAAATATGTGAACATTTTTATTCATGATGTAAAAATAATCACTATCCTCATTTAAATTTTTCTTAAGCGACGTTCAGCGATGCATTTAATTCACACGCATGAATACTGTATAATTAAACAAAGGTACATCTACTACGGAACACGCACATTCAAAATCGAATATTAATATACTTAACCCCGTTACCTTTACCAAACCCACTTTACCCGTTTTCCCTTACATCATGCTATCTTCAGCTTTCTCCATGAAGTCGTATTACCAGACTCCACGATTCAAAATTAAAAGTAAACACGAAAATCTGCGAGTAATTCAAGTAATTCCTCGCAGCGAAAAGTATAAAGCCTCGCGATGCCGCGCGCGGCATATCGTCTCGGGACATTCCGTGGATGCCGCCTCGCGCGAGTAACGCTTTGGCTGCGCATCTTGCATGCTTAATCGGATGAGCCGCGCGCAGTCTCCTATATATGTACTCGCATTATACACGCACCGAGGCTCAGCCATGTCCGGCCCTCGGGCGATTGTCATAACAGAAAGAGAATTAAAAGGCGCAGGGAATCGTGAAAGGGACGCCCTGGACACACTTCTGGGACGCTCGGCGCGGATGCCGCCTTTGCTTATTATACTGCACACCGCAAGTTTTAATTGCGCTGGCAGTGGTCTTTCTCGCCTGGCTCGTGTCCGATTTTCTTAATTAGCTTTTGAATTGGACGTTTTCGCGCTCGCTGCGCGCGCCTCTTCGTATTTCGCCTTTTTGTCGCTGAAATTATTCGAGGAACGTGCGCTTAGTCGACGACGGAATATGATGAACCATTCGGAGGAAAAATTGAAAAATATAATAACTTGGTTGGGGTCGTGAATGTTAAGTGCGGGTTTTAACATGCTGCTCGTCTTGTTGCATGATTATCATACTGGCATGATAATTTTTTTAATTAAAATTTTTCTGCGTGCGTCTATGTAGCCCATTACGGCGTTGAAAATGTAAATAGGAAAATAGAAAATGAACCGATTTGCTGTGCACATATCCAGTTAGAGAAAGAGTTTTAATTGCTCGATTCTGGGAACTTTCGCTTAAAAGTTAGAAAATAATGTTGTGCTTATTGTGCATAAGCGCGGAGACTGATTGTGCTTTCTCGGGACCCAACCGAGGATAATTGATCAAATAATGCAACTTTCTATATGTCTTGAAAATTGAAAAATTACGATTTATTAAGTGAAAAGTAAATTCTTTAAGTGAGAGATATATTTTTTTTGTTCGACGTCGTTTAAATCGTCTTGAAGTTTTGAATTAAGTGACAATCAACTACTTTTGAAATTCCTTTTCCGATTTCCAAATAAATTATTCTACACAAATCGGAAACCTATAAAAAATATCATTTACAATGCATATACTTTCTTCGCAACTCTATTTAAATTTTCAAGCAATCAATTGATTGCTGATAACAAAAAAAAAGTATAACAGAATATTTCTACTTAAATGTTTAATTAACTTTAAATAATAAGTTTTGATCCAGTATCGGGAAAACATGGAGGCAGACGTAAACCATGCAGTTTCTGAGAGCCATTTCAATCGCAAACGTATCACACTGACCCAGATTGCGGACTTGCCAAGACAATAGAATTATTATGGTGATGGAGCTCGCGTGTTCCACATAATACAATCTTAATCATAAACGTCAAGCGCAATGTTTTTGTTTTTAAGTACCGCCTGCAGTAACACACCTGTCCCGCGTGCCATTATACTTTCTTCAAACTTCTCTTTCACACAAAAGCTCGTTTTGATAAAAATCTTTTAATTGAATTACCCATTAATAGGTTCACCGCGCGCCGAGTAAACAACTTTTATTCCGCCGAGCGCGTTACGCTCTATTGTTAGTTTTTTGTTCATTATAATTGACTTTCGTTAAAATGCTTTGCGAGGAAAATTTATAAATTTATTTTCCATGCAGAGAGATGTACGATAAAAATATCCGTACTGGAGCATTTGTCCGTACATGGCTTTGCACTGTAGTAGAATGGCTTCGATGTGAAAGGTATGATTCTACGTGCGCGCTCAGTTGTACGATCTAATGTATGCAGATGAGATGCTTCAATAAAATATTTACAGTTACAACATAAAAAAACTTCAGTTACTCTGAACTCTTGAAAAATCGATTTTCGCCGGAGCCATATATACATCTGTACCACTTGGAAGCACTTTTCAACATTTCAAGGAAGAAAAAGAAATTGCGTACCTTAAATAAACAAAACACAGTCCATCATTAATATTTATTAATCTAAAATTCAGGAATCTTCCATAATTCATTCCGGCTACTTATCCGCCCTTCGGAAGTAAATAAAACACCGCCGGAAAAAAATAATTCAACCTGAAGTTGTTCGCACCTTTCTTCTCTCTAAAAAAAAATCTTTGCTAAAATAATCTTCGCTTAAAATACTTTTGCTAAAAAAAATCTTCGTTAAAAAAGTTTTCGTAAAAAAAGTTTTCCTTAAAAAAAAAATCTTCGTTAAAAAAAGGTCTTCATTAAAAAAATCTTCGAAGAAAAAATCTTCACTATAAAAAAAATCTCAGCTAACAAAAAAAAGATTACACCGCAGAATACTCGAAGGAGTATCGGTCGACCGGAGCGACTCGGTAGCCACTGTTCCGCGTCCTATCGGGAGCCGCGCGGAATCGGAAAGTCGTCACGGTCAGTCCGCTCGCGTAATCGGGCCACGCGCCCGTCAACGCGCGGAGAAAGAGTCAGGACTATTGTCGGCGGAGGAGGCCGCCAGAAGCCCGTTGACAGCGAGTACACCGCTGCTAACAGTACACACCACGTGCGCCGCGGTTCTCTCCGCGCGTTTACGAGCCAGTGAACTCATCGCGCCGCAGCCTGCAGGGAAAACGCATAAATTCAAGCCAAGCCCGAGCACTAAATAAATCGCTCGAATTCTCGCAGTTTTACGACTTTCTCACGCGGGGAGAGAGGAGGACGTTCGAACTCCGACGTAGTATTCTATATATATACGCGCTCGAGAGCTCACTGCTCCTCTGGGCTAAAGTCATTTTTTTTTCTATCGCGACTTTATTTTATATATCTGGTCGGATGGTCGCAGACGCGGGGCCTCTTAATTGATCCGTTTTCTCGTTATGGTATGGTCGCGCATGGCTTCGTATAATGTTTAGCTTTATAGCAAATCGCTGTCCTTCATTGTTTTTTCACATCGGCGGTGCTTTTGTACCGCTGACGGGGGTTTACGCTTTACCGGATTAATTGTAAATGCCCGCGTAAAACAAGGCCCGTTTATTTTATTCCTTCGTTAACACCGCTGCCGACGAGAACTGTGAATATAAATTGAAAAAAAAACAACAACAAGCAGCAAATGTATTTTAAAATAAAAAAAAAAAGAAAAACCATCGAGTGAAAAACGAATCAGGCCGAGCGCGTAAACCTCCGTCGTATATACCGTTCTCGCGTTCCCATTTTAACGACCAGTTTGAATCTGTAATTGTACTCCGGTTAACAGGATGCACAACTTGGTTTCGGTTCGTCGTGGACACGTTCGGTCGTTCTCGGGAGATTCTATGCTGCGCCGGCGAGCACCGAAACGTGGAATTGCGGATTCGACCAAATTAGAGCGGTAAAAGCATGCGGAACCCACCCAGAAAGAACTTCTAGGTCTTGCCTTTCGCTGGCAATTAGAAATAAGCACGGCATGCTTTCTAAGTCATTAATCATTTCTTTGCCGTGGTTCTTGTCTACCCTGCCGCCGTTTAGATTTTTTAAGAAACAAGGGCAATCGACTGTCTTTTTATCTTTTTTTAATTGAACCTATATAGATTCAATTAAATTATATTAGTACTGTCTATGTGATTATTAATTTGATCTATTTAATGATGGATATAATCAGGATGAAGATTGATCAATTCAGTCATTGAATAGATTTCGTTAGATAATTGACATATAATTACGTATCTAAATTATTAAAGTGCATTTGTTGGTTTTGAGAACGCTTGGTATTATTTAAAAAACATTGAATGACATATCTGTTCTATTGATGATAGTAACAAATTAATAATTAACTTGTTACTTTGTTTCATATCGAAGGGACAATTTAAATTCAACTCATAATTAATCTAATTTGAACCGCGTGCATTTCAATGTACCGTTGTTTTGATAAATTTTAGCGAATTAGAATCGTTAACATTGGACTTTGCTCTATTAATATTCATTAAAATACAATGCAACGTGAAATAGTCGTTTGTAATCATTTAATGCTAAAATTTCATTTACTTACCGGTTGCATGAAAATTGCGGAACATAACGCGTCGTTAATTTTACTGAGGAAGTTTCGTAAAAAGTTAAGCGGATATGAAATTGAACCTTTATTGTTTTACAGTCAACAGTATACAATTCCGTAAAATATTATTTCATTTATTACAATAATAAAACCTTCAGGAGTGAATTTCTTTTATTTGTTGCGTGTGTAATGAGAAAATTAAGCTTTGAAAGTTAATAATAAAATAATATAATATATTTCCAGTAAAAATAAAACTGTCATGGCCAGATCGTTTCATTAGGAGGCTCGTCACGAACCAAAACCATACCGCATATGTGAATAGTACGTAAAAACATCTGGCCCGTCTTAAGACCCGCCGCTTTTTATTAGCCTTATTTACGTAAAACTATAAAAACTATTAGAAAAAAAGCAGCGTCTCTCAGTCACGTGCACGCAATAATTTTAGCACGTTACATATTTTATTTAATTATTTACATTAAAATATTATCGATAGCATGCTTATACTTCATTAAATTAAAATATATAAATAAATTTAAATTTCTACACGAATAATCCAGTAAATATTCATCGAGACAGCATACTCAAATTGCTCTACATTAAAGGCTTTCGCGAAATTTAAGCGAATAAAAAAAATTTTTCACGAAAAGTATATATTTTTAGCAAACGATATTTATCGGCCGAATCTCTGATAAAAGTTCCGTTTCAGCGGACATTCGGAGCGGCAGAATTTATTGTCCCAAATTACGGTCATAAATCATTCCGTCCGCTGCGGAATCGCAAACTCTATTAGGGATATCGGCGACGGTGGCGGCGCTTAGGGCCAGCCGCGGCTCTCCTCGCACGACGGATCGTCGTCGAGCGTGAGCGGACAAAACTCCTCCCCGGAGACCCTTTCGAGGTCGTAAACGTCGATCGCTGGCTTGAATGGCAGATCAGCCACTGCGATCCCCGTGCCATCGTACTCCTCGTCACCCGGAAACTTCTCGCCGGGGGCGCCGTTACGCTCCTCGTCGAACTCGTCGAATTCGCCCGAGAACCCCCGACGCCGTCTGACGACTTCAAAGTCCTTCTCTGTCAGGGTCAGCGTGCGAATCTTTTTTTTATGGCCCCTCGTGCGTTTGACGCCCTCCTCGGGTTTAGCTACGATTTTCGGCTCGGCCCTTGTTTTACGCTTCCTGCGGAAATGCGCCTTCTTCGACGTTTGGAGCGCCTCCTTTTCTTCGGGTTCTGGTATAACGATGTTCGATGCCTCCTCGGTGTTTTGTGTGCCTTCGTCTTCTTCGTTTATTAATTGGGGAAGCGTTTCGTTGTGGGCCTCGCTTTGACTTTCCTCGTGCGCCTGGAGAATTTCAAACTCGAGGTAGATTTTCTCTTGCTCTTCTGTCAGATCTTTATCTTTTACCAGGGATGAGTTATTTCCGTCGAGAAATCTGTAATTAGGAAATATATTGAATTAATATTAAATTAACGCAGATAAATGTAAGTAAAAAATATTATTTGTAGAATTATAGAAATGGAAAATTAATTTCTTGTAATGTGATTTAAACAGTAAATTTTGCAAAGAATGTTAAATACTTTTGATAAATAACGTATTGTCGCTTCTAACAAAAAAAAAATCTTATTTTAGAACAAATGTATTTAATTTGTCATTTTTTGAAAACTTGACTAAAGTAAATTCTTCGAAAACCTAATAACATTAGGATGCCGCACGCTGAGAGAATTTTTTGCAAAATTACGATAAAGCTATAAAGTTCCGTCTTCGTAAAAATTACGTGAGATCAAGTAATCAATAGACAATTTGCAAGCACTTTAAATTTTTATGAAAAAGTGACTGCAATTTGTATCTGAATTTTAAATGGTCGATAAAGCTTTTATACTTTTTACAAAAAAAGCTGCGTAATTTTCAATGGAAGGGCTCTGTAAATTTGTTACGCTAAAATCTTCGTAATATTTGCAGAGACTGCATCGACTATTTGTACAGCTGTATAAATTATTGTACAAATGCACGTTCGAAATATTCCGTAACCTTATACCCTTGAAAAAAAAAACTGCACTTCAAATATCCCCAAGAAAAATCTCAACCTACATATCTCAAGGAGCGCGAAAAGAAGAAAAGGGGCTTTGCAAACAAGAAGAAAAGCGAAAATTTCATCATTACACGGTATCCTCTGTCTTGTCCGGAGGCTCGCTCTCCTCTTGGACACCCGAGCCGGCGGCGTTGACCGTCCCCGCGACCTCCTTCCCGGCACCTGCTCCCGCGGCGTTCGCCTGCGGCACACTTTCGTTCTCCAGGCCGCACGGCGCCGCGCTGCCTGCCTCACCGACGGGACACGAGTCGAGGTCACAGGAGTCCAGGAGGCTCGAGGCCCCGACCTCCCCCGGCTGGTCGGCACCGCCGCGGCCCATCTTATCGACCGCACCGTACACCAGCACATCCTCGTGCATCTTCGGGTTCCTCTCGTACTCCTCCTGGAGGTAGCGCTCGAACCGCTCCTTGAAGTAGTCGTCGATCATTTTCCAGACTCCAGCGCTATACCAGCCGACCACCCCCATGAAGAACACGCCGCGGAACAGAAGCGCCAGCATCGTACGTAGGCGTTATATATACAGATGCGGGGGTGGCGCGTATCGCTCGAGACGTGTGTGACCGCGCGAGCTGGTTATTAGGAGACAAAGAGAGCTTCTGAGGTATTAGGGGGACTTTGTGAATACAGGAAGGGATTGTTTGTCACGTCGCTCGATAATTTCGGAACTGGAATTAACGCCCGGAGTTTGTATAGGCGATCGTTGAACTTGCGATGACTTTTAAGCTCAAATCCCGAGTTTTTTTTACTATTATATTAGTCTTAATTATTATATTAGTCTTAACGATGTGCTTATACATTGATAAATAAATTGTCTTTTTGTAAGAAATTTATTTTAAGATTATTTCCGACGTTACACTTAATAATTGCCATGAGATGTATCTTAGAGAAATTCCGACAAAGCAGCTTTTCAATAGTCCCGAGATGCACCTGATTCTCCCATAAACGTCGTACGTCTATCGAAAAGTCGATATTGTCAGTGAAAATTGCAATACTCTTATCCGCCGAGAAAAAGCGAATTTGATCGCCTCGTCGATCAAGCGCGTCGATCGCTTTGTATCGCCTGCACAGATGCGCAAAAAAAAAGAGAGTACAAAGAAAAACAAAGAAAAATCTACGCCTTTCTCTTCCAGACTGAAGGCAATTCGATTTTTCCGTCCCCTCTTCTCCAGTCGACGTGTACGAAACGTAAGATCCTAGTCGTCCTCGGGTTCGCCGAAAATGAGTTCGCGTACTATGGCGATGGTCTCCTGCATGTGGGGCCAGGCCATCGTCACCAGGACGAGGACCGAATTGGCGAGGACAAAGAGGCGCATAGTGTCGACGCCGTCGCCTGAGCGCAGCCACTCGGCGAAGCCCTGGTTGTCGGCGTCATCGTCGAGAGGTGCCAAAGCTTTCTCCTGTGCCGGCTTCCTGCTCTTTGATGCTTTTCGTGCGTCTTTAAATTCCCCGCGCTGCTGCGGACTCTTCGCGGCTTCCTCTTTCTGTGCGGCAATACGCTTTTTAACGCTGGATCGGGTTTCTCGTCTGAAAAAAAATCGGACGGGGAGAAAAAAATTATTGCCCCTCGTTTATGGCCGGTACTTGCGTGAAGCTCGGTAAAGGTGACCGCGATGATCTATACCGTCACCCTTATAAATACGCGTTATCGGGTGCTTGATGTGACATTATTGTATTTGGAAAAATAGAGTGTCGTTTGAGCGTTATTAAATTATTGGCTAAATAAATACGTTATTTGGTAGATATTATTTACGCTTTATTTGTAGTAAATACGATATTCAAAATTATATATATTTATATAATTAAATCTACTTTTGTTCGGCTACAACACGATCTGGTAATTTACTTATTGATTGCATATAAACTGCAGGTATAGAATTATTATTTTATAGAGAGATTGTTTTATCTGTTGGTCCATTTGCTGAATTAATTTAATAATAATAATTTAATTTAATATGGATTTTTGAGAAAAACAGCTTCAGCCCCTTTAAAAATTAAGTTTATTAAAAAATTCTCTTTGTGCGAAAATGTTGCGGCCAGATCTTTTAAAATATTGAAATTGAAATTGCGTTAACTTATTACAGAAAATATAAATTTTATTTTGAATATCAATTTTTATTATGTATTTATGGGTTCGTAAATAATTTATATATACGTTAAGTCCTTAAAAATTTTTTGTACACGCATTTAAATTTTCTCTAAATTCCACCCGTGAATCAGCAGTTAATCGTTTGAGTATAGGTGTGCGTATAATTGCTCAGTATTAATTGCAACATAATTCTGTAAATTTATAGTTTTTATTTTGTAAATGTCAGAAAAATAAGCTTCAGAGTATTAAAGTTATACCAATAATTCCGCAGTGCTTTTATGCGAGATAAAGAATCGAACGGAAATATCAATAATCCATATTATTATCGACAAATGAAAAAGCTCATACCACGTGTGGCTTTCAACAGATTATGGTATCGATAATTTTAAAGTATAAGGTAAAAGTATGCATCGAACTGTAAAAATAATCTCATTACGGCCGAAGGATGGAAAAAAGCTCAGTTAAAGCTAAAAAATAAAATAAGATACTTACTCCATAAATATTTAAAGATTTTCCAAACGTAAAAATAAGTAACAATAGTTCCATTGCTATGTTTAAATCTACTTAAACATTTTTCAAACGTCAACATAGGTAATAACGATAGAAATCGATCAAATCAATAATCATTGCACTGCATTGTTGTTAATACAGCTACTTAAACATTTTCCAAACGCCAACATAGGTGTAATCAGACTACGCAAAATAGTTGGAATTGCATAAATAGAAGACGCGCACTAATTGTGAATCCGACGCTGGATACGGTCAGGGGAGCGAATCGATAATAACCCTCTTACGAGATGCCTGAGCGAATGCCGCGAGAAGCTGGGGCATCGGGCCTGCCAAATTGAAATTTTAGCCGATTTAGGGTCCGATATAAGCGGAGGCCAACGCTATCTTCCGTTTGACACTGGCGACCGACTCCGCTTTAACAATGTCAAATGGTACTGTGTGCCAGATTCGCGGCGACGCACGCGCCCGGCTTATTTCTTCGGGAAATGCGCGAAATCCGTGGTCAGCCGCTGGCCAAGCGAGAAATAGCCGCGGGAACTTGCAGGAGGGAGATGAAAAGCTAATGTTATCAGCGTCCGGCAGACCCGCGAGCGTATTGCATTCAGCGAAATTCCCGTCCGTCCCACTAGTCGCTCCCAGTCCTTATTTCGATTACTGTTAAACCGCCAACTGAAATTCCCCTCCGCGTCGCGCATTTTTCCGATTTTTCGGGCTTTTTACCGCGGGAATTTCATTTTTCCAGCTTTCAAGCTATGGCGTTTAGATTGGACTTTTTAATTAATTTCCTGCGCAAGTAACGTTTTTCGATCGAAGAAAAGCCGCGATTAATTCGGTATTTGGTGTTGTTAATGTATTTATTATCTTTTGCGATTTTCAATATTTGAAGTGTAACTTATTACTTCGTGATATTCTGATTTATTCGTTTATTTAGGAATTTGTTAGAAATTTACGGGTAAGAGGCTTTTAATGTGGTAAAAAGTATGAAAAATGTAATATGAATACATTAAATGAATGAATTCAGAAATTATTAACTGGTGAAGGTAATTATATGAAAATTTTAATTAAACCCTTTAATTTTTTACTTTCAATAAACTATAATTTATAAAGAGTATCCTGCGTTTTCCAAATCAGCATTATTTATTACATTGAAAATTCTAAGAGAGTTAAGGTAAATTTTTAGAGATTCACAAAGTTAACTATTTTATTATTCCATTTGACCATCACGTGTTACAACCAACTGACAAAGTTGAACTAACTACAAAAACGCCTTGGCCGTGCGTTTCATGCTTGAAAGCTCTTGACTGCGGATTAGGGTATTTGCGAGAATTTACATATGACTAACTATATTTTTCCTCTCCTGGTTTATTACCGGCTGAATATTTGCATTTCTTCGATTAATCTTTATTAATTACATTAAATTATTAATTTAAAAACTAAGAATTTATATGTAGATATACATTTCACAATATTATAATTCTTTAATATTATGTAATAAGTATTTTCTATTATGTTTCAGGTACGTATGCAAAATCGACTCTACCTTTACGTAAGTTTCTAAGTTAGTTAAAAATTTCATCATTATTCTATTTCTCAGTAACTTTCTACACCCTTCGTGAATATTGGATTATGCATATATGCTTTCTTTTATTAATGCACACCTTTTTTCTACACGGATCATATACAAATAACGCCCCGCGGCTCTCTTTAAAAATTCAAGAGTTTAAAAAATTATATTATTATTTAAAAATTAATTGTTATTATTTATTTATTATGATGGTACGATGGGAGGTTTATGAAAATGTAGTTATTTTACCCCTTACTTCGGGCGGTAGTCAATCTTCACAGTGGTCTCCAGTCCCGACATGACCACAGCATCACCTGCGTGACATCCGCATTGGTTGTATCAGTTGTAGTCACTGAGCGTCGCTCGGCAGGAAATTGGATTGTGCCAAATGTGAGGTGACGTACACGCGCCTCTAAAAGGGTATAGGACAAATTATGTAATGCACTTGATCTCCACCCCCGCGCCGATAGGAGCAGTCAATGCTCGGCGTTCGCGGCATTCGTGCACATACACGTCGAACCCTCGAATCGTTATCTGTTTTCCCAAAATATTAGCGTGCCTAGAGCTTCGAACACACCTGTGTCTGAAGTACGGATTTCACATGTTGCTCGTTTATTTATTTAGTCACGTGAAGCTCCCGTCCAAGCTTGATCCCGTCAGCGAGACGCGCGCGTCAAACTATTTTTTATTTTTTACTTTTATTTATTTTAAACAAATTACGAAACGTCACGCGGTGCTTTCTGCAGAGCCTGGACCGAAAAAAATGCAGCGCCGAGTTGATTTAGCGCTTTGACGTGAGTGCCTTGACTGGAGAGACCGCTTTGAGCGCGCGCTTCTCTTTCAGCCCGCTTTTGGCGAACTAATAGTTGGTAAGGTTTCTTTTCCTCTCTTTCTCCGACGCGCCCGCGCTCTTTTAGCACGCGATAATCTTGTTAGCGATACCCTACGGGTGCGCGACTCTTTCATTTGCTCCTTTTTCTTGATAACAGGTTTATGAGAATTATGTTATTCTTTTATGTTGAGATGCACAGTTTGCGGTGATAGCATGTTTTTCGTAAATGATTTTTGCTAATGTAAAGCGAGGTATTATTTATTGAAATTTATTTACTTATTGAAATATAGTTAAGTTTATAATAAAGATTTTAATACGATTAATGGCTACTATAGTATGATTTTTGCGTCCAAAATGCGTGATAAATTTTTTATGCTTCAAAAGCGGTCCTCACTGTAGAAGGAATATAAAAAATTTTAAGTAAAATTTAATCCTCCTTTCAAAAAACTACGGTAGAATAGAACGTAAAAGACACATAAAAGGTGCCAACATTAAACATTTTTTTATCGTTCATTTTAATTTTTTCATATAATTATTCTGAAATTAATAAAAAAAAAACACATACATAAAATTACAATTTGCAACTTACAATTATTAGTGTCGTAACGCACAAGCGGACAAGTGTAGTTTCCTATAGTGTATAATTATAGATTTAACAACAAAAGTATATTTTGCTAGTAGCATTAAGAAAATAAATAATAATAAGTAAATATAATTTTCTGGCTGAATGTGAGTAAAGTAATCAGCAAGTTACTTTCAATTCGCGGCAAACATTTTGGCAAGAAACCGCGAAATTGTATAGCGCTGCATCATAATCAGACTGCGGTGGCCTAATCAAATGAATTTCACCGCTGACAATGAACCTGGGACACCGCGGGGGCAACTTTCTCTCTCATTCGAGCGCCCGGCACCTCGGATCTTCAATTACCGCTGCTCCTCTCCCGCGGCGGAGCATCCGGCAAGCTGAGCAAGCGAGATTGGGGAAATTTACGCAGCATTCCTTCCTTCGACCGATAGTAATGGATCGACGCTCCTCGTCTTCCAGCGACTCGATCAAAGTCCGACACCTTCCCCTCCCTTCGGCCCCGCCCTCCTCCCTCCGGTGCAAACGGGTGCAAAAGTGCCGGTCCGCAAACCACCCTGTCAAATTATTCGCTAATCGCTTCCGCAATTAGTGTCCGTCGTGCGGTTCAAAAAGTTCGACCGTAAAAAGCGGCGAGGGTGCGCCGGGAATTCCAATGTAATACGTTACAAAGCGTACGCGGTAAAAAAAAAGCGAGAGATAAAGGAGACGATGAAAGGTGAGTAAGGGGCGAGAGGGCGCTTTGCTTTTACGAGGAGTTCCGAAGATTTCCAGCATTCTGGACTCTGGTATGAAAGCCCGGTGTAAAAAAATTACGCGCACGATGTAAAAGTGTCACTTGTGCTCTAATATATATTTACCCCTCTTGGAGCTTTGCCGCGCCGCTGCAGAAGGTAATGCCATCGCTGGTTCACTGATAAAAAATGGGTTAAGAAAAATGACTATTTTTCTATTAAAGCAGATTTTCGAGCATTTAACATTGAGTCTTATGGAAAAATGCAATCTTCATAAAATTATGAAAAAAATACCGTTCAGATTTTAACGAAACTTTGCATCAGATTACTTCACAAGCTAAAGAACATTTTGCGTGTTTAAAAGCAATCATTTGGCACTTATAAGTTAAATAATTAACTAATTTATATATAAAAAAAACCGCGATGTGACAACGTCGCATT
>JAWWEN010000020.1:8870750-8889808 GCA_035582955.1 Sycophila texana
AATAAATGTTGATATAAAAAATTTTTGTCAAGTGTTTTAAATGTTTTTATGCCCCAAAACTCATCTTTCAAAAATGGACATATTATAGGAACACTTTTTGCAAATGTTAAAAAAAAAGTGTGTTCGTTTAAAACGTTATAGCTGAGGAAAAATAGCTCGAAATTAATCGTGTGAGTATTCATTTTAAAGCTGATATAATAAGCTTTAAAATGAGTCGTTACACGTTTTAAAATTCTTCTCCGTTCAAAAGTTATGGCCGTTTCCGCTTAGGGTAGGCATATTAGGCACAGGTACCTTATTAATAATTTTTTTTTTTGCAAAATACCTTTTCTGACAATATCTCAAGTTAATTAAAGCATTTTTGTTCAATTAATCGTTTAAGATAAAAAACACTTTTTTTTCATTTTTGCTTCCTCATAGAGGAAGCTTTGTAATAGTAAAATTTTGAGTTTCGTTAAACTTTGTGGAAACATGCTTTATGGTATTTTGAGTCCGAAAAACGTGTTTTTAGAAAATGTCTGTATGGATGTGTGTGTGTTCGGACTCAAAATACCATAAAACATGTTTCCACAAAGTTTAAACGAAACTCAAAATTTTACTGTTACAAAGCTTCCTCTATGAGTAAGTAGTAGGGAGCAAAAATGAATTTCGAAATATTGTACTATAAGCCGCGGTATTTCCATTGGCTCTTTCGTGACAACATCACAAGTATGAATTCATTGCTAATATTTGATTGATCATTTAAATTTACTTTAGAAACAGAAGAGAATATATTTATTGTTTTATGATTTATTCAAAAAAGTTCGTCAACACTGGGATAAAAAACGAGATTGTCCATTTTTCTGTATATTACGAATCAAACGCCGCTAACCATTCCGTTAATTTGCATGAAATATTTCAAATATCAACATTCAAAAATCACTTTATTTAAAATTTTTCTGTAAATGTATCTCTTTTGTGCATATTGCTCTTAAATCTGCATGAAAAAACGTAAAATGTGTCGCCAGTAACAAGGGGTATTACACACCGTACCACGAGCTTCCAAAAATTTATAAAAGACTTACTGCACCTGCTGCACGCTTTAGCTTTAATTAAAAAGAAATGAATTTCTCGACACTGAAAAGTTTTCGTAATTAAAATAATTACAAAAAAATAATCGCGTATATGATGCACATAGCTCTCGTACAAAAAAAAAAAGTTTGACAAGGCAAGAAGGCTTGTACGCACAAAAGCTCGGGTACTCCGGCGGCAAGAGGAATCGCGCTGTAATTACTTTCAGCGGCTCTTGTATCGGGGCGAAGCATACCGGCCAACCAACGAACGCATCCGCGCGCAACGAGGGCTCGTCGGTTGTCTGACAAACGAACCCCCGCCCATTATATTACCATCGCGCCGCTGCTCGTGCGAGCTTTTAAATTTCATCCAACTTTGGAGAAACATCCAAAGGATCTACACTTAATATATCAATTAAAGCAGAGCTTCAACAATATTCTTCCGGTGAGATTTGATCAAAAGCATCCTGGTAGATACAATGCGAGTTACCCATTACTTCATCTTTAATTAAATTTTCACTTCCACTTTTCGGCAGAGTCAGACAGGTAAATGTGAATTGTTGTTGTCTTGCTGTCAAAAGATTAATCCCAATTTTTGAACCCGTTTTGAGTGAAAAAGGTGACAAGGTGACAAAGGAAAAGGAAGTATTACGAAACAGAAAAAGTAGTGTCACGAGGAAATCTCATTTCATCTACTTCCATCAGAATAGTAAAAAATGGTACAGAAGAGTATTTCTAGAAATGAAAGAAAGTCGTTAGATCAGAAGACGAAAACGCGTGATGAAACAGCGAAGATTTTCTCTTCCTCCTTCATTTTTGTTATTTTTCTTTCTAATAAAGGAAGTGTTGGTGAAAAAAAAATGTTTCGGGATAACACAGTAGAAGTTTGTTTTAAACATTTTTGAGTCAAAAGGTACTATTTTATGCCATTCGCGCGTGCATGCGTGCAGCTGCAGTACAATATTTTCTAGAGTTGTTTTTTATTTAATCAACCTCGTCTCGAAATGTTGGTTTTCAAAAACTGTAGGAAACCCACAAACATTTACAAAGTTTCATTGATTATTTTGTTTTTCGAAAAACTTTTTTAATTTCCTCTTGCAATGTAAATATTCCTTCTTTTTTACGGTTGATAATAATCATAAATATTTACATTACAGCTTCATTGAAATAAAAAAAAAACCGTCGTTGAGATTGAAGGTATTAATTTATTTTGAATAATGACATTCAAAAGCTGAATAATTAATTTATTTTTACCTTTGTTATCAAAAATTTTGAAACTTTTCTATACCACAAATGGGATTGAAAATGTTGCATATTTATCCTACCAATAAGAGCGAAAGAAAAGGAACTTTGGAAAAGGGAAACTAAATGATAATGATATTCGACGTTCGATTTCTCCACGGGATTTATCTTTTATAGTTACACGAAAGACTTCGCAATTAAAAAGAACGAAGACGGAATAAAGACGGCTGTAATTAATTCGATCGGAGTCTACGGATAAACGAGCAGTGAGAGTGAGAAAGAGAGTAATTAAATTCGAGCGTTCAATTTATTGCAGATGGAGGAGTCGTGGGTGGCTCGAGGGCGGGGCCCGTGGTCACGCCGCACACCCTTGAGCTGACAGCACGCGGTCGGGTGACGTTGCTCCAAGCGCCACCGGATACCGCCAGGGCCTACTTGCCCCCGGAGTATCGGCCCGGACGCGTCTACTCCGATACCGACTCGGAAAAGGTTAGTACCGCTCTTCTTTTTTATGTTTTTATCGAGATCTAAAAGGAATTCTCGCCGACCATTAAAGTACGAAGGATCATTAAAGATATAAGTACCGGGGAGATAATTTAAGTGCGAAGATCGTGGCGGACTTGAAGAACAGTAGTTTAATTTGTGTCTGTTTACTGTTGGGACAATTTTCGCTCTTTTTATTTCTTTTTTTAAAATGAAAGTTTCGTCATTCGTATTTATAGCGAAGGCGGACGTTTTTAAAGAAAATCTATTTTTTATAGTTTAAATAATTAAAAGATATTTTAAAGGTAAATAAAAAATGAAGTGTCGGCACATAAAAAAGCTGATGTAAATCGATAGCGCAATGTTAAATAAGAAATTAAATAAATTATTACCTGTATAATTACAAAAGAAGCGTTAATAACTAAAAATTAATGTAAACGTGCTTACTTGCATTTATTAATTAGTAATTAACAGAGTAGGTAAATTATTAATTCGTCTTTTTAGTGCCATTACTAAAGGTCAAAGATTTCTTTGAACTTTGATCAAAAGTTCCATCGGGATTCTCTTTTTTTTTCAATAAAGCTTCGCTTTGCACTACCAGTTTACAGTTAAGCTACATCTATATCTCATAAAACTTCCTCGCGGTTTTCTCCAGTCAGAGTCGTTACCACTGAACAGCGCTGGGAAACTGGATTTTTGGTCGAATCACTTTAAAGCTTTTAGCATTTAATCGAGATCCTAAGCGCATTTTTAACGAAAATATTTGAAGTATCGACAGGTACTTTTTAACAATCACTTTTCCAGCTGCTTTATCCACGCATTTTTTATACTTTTTTAACAAATATTAAAATACCTTTAAATTTACAATTTTTGCAGCTAAAATTCCTCGAAAAATCGAGCTTTTATTTAATAATTTGATAAAGAATAATTAATTTGGCACAAAAAAAAATTTGCATTGAAAATTCAAGTCCAATTACTAAAGCGGGGATATAAATTCAAGAAATAAAAAGAAATTGAAAAAATAATACAGTAAATAGCAAATTTTAGAACAGAAGATAAAAAAAAGAATACTAGATCGTAGTTAATATAACTATAGCAGGATATAATAAAAATATTAAAAAATTTACTATTCAAATTCACTATATTTGTACTTTTTTTGTTTTTTTTCACGTTTATTCTTTTCTTATCTAGTGCAAACTGTGGTAATGTTCAATGCAACCTTTGTCCCGGTTTTATTTTCATTTCAGTATGATCTCCTCCCTTCAATTTGTACTTTAAATATTTTAGAGTATGAATTAACACCATCAATAAACCATAAATATTTAAAAAAATTAAATATATTATTCATAAAAATAATTATGAATATGTTGAATAAATGATTAAATGAATTTATTGGGCCAATTTTTGAATGTACGATTAAATTTTCTTTGTTAATAATAAAAAAAGAAGAGCTCACGCTCTTTAAAATATTTAAAATTCACGTATTGATTAACCGGCAGATGAAAAATTCAATGTAAGCCGTTCATTTTTGAATCGTAATGAGGTTATTTTTCCACGTTGCCACAGCCTCCTATTTATAACTATCGGAAATCAATGGCAATCGGCCAGTTAAAACGAAATTGTAAGGAAAACGTCGTTAAGTCAAAATAAAGCGAACGCTGAAGCGAACGACAATAGACAGAGTCACGTAAATAAATTTACGCGCTCTTATTGGTACAGTCTCGGACTAATCAAACCCTTTCAGCAAGCTTTGCTTTTAAATCCCGGTAACTATCTCAACTGCGAAAATCGATCTCGCTGCCTTCAGTTGCGCGGGGTACAAAGTGAATTTAAATATTCGCAATTAATGTGGAAGCGGATGTCAGTTTGAAAATTACCCTCGTGATAGACTGCTATTAGCTGCATGAATATGAGTCCGTTCAATATGAAAAGCTTAACCGAGTCAATTAATTTGAACTACGAGTTAAAACCCTATTTTATTTTTTTTTTCAAAGTGTAAATTTAAAGGGTATAATACAGTAACTGCATTTAAAATGACGATCGGAATGTACAAGCAGTTATCCGATTTCTAAAATTTACGTTGTTGGTCTATTAAAGGAAATATAACATAAAAATGTTCGTTCTATAAAAAAGAAATATTAAAGTTCGCCAACACTGTAAGATTTATTGGAATACGTTTACTGTTTAAAATGCAAATTTGTACAGAATAAACCCATTTAGAATTTAAAAGCTCCAGTTTTAATTCAAGATTGAATCATTTTTATTAATAAAATGGTTTTTATATGCTTTTGTTTTTCACAATTTCACGTAGAGAGTAGAAATCTCTTTAAGCGTCACGTTGAATCGACAGTAATTTGGTCCAAAAATATCAATCAATAACCATTTAATGGAATTTTAGGCCACTCGAATAATATTGAATAGAAATCGTAATTCAGAGCACAACGATTCAATTAATGTAAATGGCGGTCCTCCGTTTTAGTCTCAGTAGCTTTCATAATAGAAAATCCGCCTTTTGTTGGAGGAAGCACATTACAACTGGGTCGATATCCGCGAGCGGACACAATGAAGTCCCAAGTCGCCGAGTAGGCTACCTTTTGCACCTCCCTTCTTTTATATCGAAGATTCGTAACTGTTTTCCATAACCGCGGCGACGTATTAAGAAGTTAAAAAAAAAAAAAAAAAAAAAAAAAACTGCTGCGATAATGCAGCGGACAATGGGAGCTTTTATTGTATGCCCCGCATCTGCCTCAAAAAGCCGTATTTTTTCCGCGGTATTCATTTGAAAGTGTTTACACGTTTAAAGTTATTACACATTGATCTCTATTATGTTGCAACACTAAAAGTCAACATCTTTCATTTAAATTTAAAATTGAACGGAACTAATACATGTATTTTTTAAAATAGACTCAGTACTGTAAATTATATTACCTAATTTATTTATTTAACAACTTATTTTGTAGAATCGTTGCATTAAACGTGTATTGCATAAATTATTGAAGAAAAAAAAAGAAAAGTGTATACTTTTAATTGCATTCCAGCTGCTACTTTGATAAAGGACCGTTACTTGTAAGTCGCAAGTTCAGATTTTCTTGATTTACGAAGGCGTGTAATTCCAAAGTTTCGTAACAAGGATCTATTCAGTTTGTGCAACATTTCAAATATGCAATGTAACAAACGTATGAATACATAGCGAACGGGTTCCAGGATAGTCCTGCGAGGACCGGTCGTTTATTCTCTCGTGAGCGTTGCCGCTGGCGTGACTTCGCCTTGTTAAGCCCTGGACCTTTTGTGCTGATACACCAGCTTTTTTCCCTTTTTTTTTTTGGCGTTTTCTCTCCACCATAAAACTGTTTCGTATTTTATTGCTCAAATGCACGATCTTTTCTCGGAACCTATAATAAATTTAGTGTGTTTCTTTCTCCGGTATTTTTCGGTTTTATCCCCTTTCTTGTTCTCCGATTATTCGGAACTGGGGGATGCTTCTTTTTGCCCCGCGATATTCGTTTATGAGGAATTATAAGCTTCGCTTATTGTTGTTAAATGAAAGAGCAGAAACTGTAACAGTGTACACTATTTCCATTAAAAGAGCGGGAGCGCGCTTTTCAAACATTTTTAATACCTCGTTACAAGTGTTTTGAGATGAATTAAGTCAAGTAATTAGTGGAAAAAAGTTCCCTTTTAAAAAGTATGGGAATCCCGTGAATGCAAATGTACTCTTCATTATACTTCGCCTGCGAATGAAAAAAAAGGAAAAAAAGAAATTTCCTTTGAGGTCAAATGAGAAAAAAAAAGTAAAGAAAAAGCGTATACACAATCTGCCAGGGCAAATCTCTATTTTTCGCATTTATCTACAACTGAAGTCCTGCGAATTTTTTTTCTGCATCCGAACAGAGCGGTGCGTGTACCTACGATCAACGTAAGGAGTTCGGATCAGTAAAAATTAGAAATAGGGTCAGGAGGTATCGTCACTGCCGCTCGACAAAAAGAGGCGAACGAGGGATCCTATCTATCTTGGATTTCGACGTGCCCATTCAAGCAGCGAATTCGCGCACACTGTATAGGGCGAGTCTCTAGGGTTTCGCCTTAAACTCGGCCGAATCGAGCAGCTCGCTTTCTCCGCATGCGACACATTTCAAATAAATTTGAAATCTCGTGCGACGTCCGTCCCGCGAGAAATCCTCAAACAAGCGGCCGGACTTTGACGACGTGACAACAACCCCCAATGAGCGATAGCGATATATTGAGGGGATCAAGTCGTCGTTTTTCTCTTGCGGAGAACATTATTGTACACCGCTTTTAAGTGTGCATGACTGGCGTTTTCGAGAATTGGAATGTAGCATTCTCTCAATCATTGTCCACCTTCTATATCAATCTTTTTTTACAACTAGTTTTATTCGATCGAGCAATTATAAATTTGTTCGTTAATCGATCGTTGTCTTAATAATACGTGTCTTAAATTTTACATCCCTTCTTGTTTTTTTACGTCGATTGTAATAATAATTATTATTAAGTTGTGTTTAAATGTCTCTCGATTAATTTACAATCAAGGATTTGTGTGAAATCTTCTACGAAATGTCTGCCTAAATGTTACATGGCATTCAAAGTTCGTCGGAAGCTTCGCATTCAATAACAATACGCATAGTTCAAAATTGCAATCCAGGATAATGTTTCATTAGCAAATTTCGGTGCAGCAGCCATTGACAGGGTGAACTCCGAACTCCAGAAGCGCTTTCTGCCTCCATCCTCTGTTTTCAGCATTCTCTCGTTGTCTATTTCCGCCGGGACTCAATCATCGACCAATCAGCGAGCGAAAAGTTCCATCGGGCCGAACGACTCCAGGGAACTTTGTCGAGAGGTGAAGGCTAAGATCCAGGGAGCATGATAAAATGGAAACTCTCGCTTAAACTGAGAGAGATAGACTCTGAGCTTTAGGGATGGAAGGCGGGGGCGGGAGTAGGGATAGTGAGCGTTTCCACTTTGCAGCAGTGCCAGTCGTTCTCGCTAACTCCTTGGATTCCCGGTCACGCGTGACTTATCCTATTATCGATTATTGACTGACTTCCTCAAAGTTATATCCCATCGATTTTTATTAGCTCCTCGCAATTATTGCTGAGAGCATCTGTCGCTGTGAGAGCATCGCTTTCAGCTCATATTCTCCTTTATTCTATGACTCTCTTTCTTCTTTCAATTATAATGTGGGTTATCAGTAAGCGATGTCTATTGAATTTCCGGTAAAAATAGCTCTTGTACTATGCTTTCTTGATGGATTTTACGATAAAATATGAATGCTCTTATGACTTCTGCAACGATTTCACGTGAGCTCGCTTGTTTCGAACAATGTCCAAGAGGAGTTCGAGCGTTATTTACTTTCTACTTTTCTCGAAATTGTAAGTTCAGAACGAATGTACTGATAATCGTTCGCTGTTTTAAGAAATTATTTTATGATGATTTATGATTTTTTTTACCGATTGAAAGATTATCAAAATTGGATAAAGCATTTGAGAGGATTTTCCTATATGATACTCGGCTTGTCGACCACATGCATCCTGAACCATAATTAGAGTGCACTGATGTAAAGCTTTCATCCCGTACCCATAATAATATTGCTAAAACGTGTGTTGTTACTTAAGTCTATACAGTGGCATGTCAGAGACTGTACAGTTTTAATTGAGATTAAAGGAGCGCGAGCGTTTAAAAGCCTTAGTTCAACCGTAAAACGAGGTTACGACTTTAACAATAGCATGACCGCAGCAGCTATTTCAGAAATTACGACAGACCCAATTGATACACCGACGATGTCGAAACTTCCCCTCCACCGTTTCTATAATACTCGGACAAAAAAAAATTATTTCTCTCGACAGTATCCTTCTCCTCGGCATACGAAATGCGCTGCAATCCGAAAGTCGATATTAGCAACGCTGAAGTTCTAGGGATTCCGACTACTCCTCATTAAACATACCAGAAGAGGGGGGGGGGCGGGTAATCTGCCGTAGCAGTTCAACTCGGACTTACTAAACATTGAGAGCGTCTTTAACGTATCGATTCGCGAGGACGATGAAGGGAGGCGTGTATAAGGATGCAGCTTCCGTCGCCGCGAGACACAGCAATGCAAAATGAAATGGTTGCCTTATGCTCACTGGGGCTTGGGGCGGCAACTGCGCCTCCTTCAAAGTTCACTGCTAATTAGTGGTGCGTTAATTCGTCCTCATTATCTCGAGCTACACCGAGACCTTCTTCGTCAATGCATTTTCCTTTCTCCGTCTTTTTCACCTGATTCCACCCTTCCATCGGCGCGTGGCGCGATAATTAACCACTGCAAACTATGGGTACGAGTGTATTCGACCTGCTAAGGCGACATTTCAATGCAGCTCCATAATTAACGGCGCGAAGATTTAATTAAAACTTTTCAGCGTCTTTTAATATGCAAAATAAGCATGGAAAAATTATGTTGCGTTATCGCTGACGAGTGCGATCCTTTTGAGAAAAAAATTTTAGTTTGACTAGTTCAAAGGAAGATAGGGATAGTTGTTTATTTTTTTCTTAATTTTTCTTTGATCATAATTAAGAAGGTGTCTTCAAAGGATTTTATACCGAAACGCATTAAGACTATCTCTCAATTTTAAGAATGCACTTTAAATTTCTCTTTAACAACAGCAACGTTGTAAACAAGAGCAACATTGTAGTCTATGGTGTACGATTTTTAAACTGGCATTTAGAGTTAGACATTTACGGAGCAATTTAAAGTGAAATGTTGAAAGTATTATAGAACCATGTATCTAAAAAGAATAAAATTTTGTAATCTTTTTTATTGTTATTAATACTTCAATTTTGTGGCTATTAGTTACTTCAATACTGTGTCACAAATATTACAATTCTTTATTATTGCTACAATGAAAAATTTTTGTCGTAAATCCCTCTTGCAAGCACAACGGCTGGGAAAGCTTTACAATTTTTACAATAAAAAGCTCTGTAAAAAATACGAAATTCTGTTTTTTTTTTTTTGCAAAAATTGCAATGTTTCGCCAATCATTAAAGTTTAGTTGAAAATTGCAGCGATTTTCCGGTAAAAATCTCCGGAGCTTGCAAGTTCTTTCGCGCAATTTTTACCGGGAGCTTCACCATAATTTTTACACAAAAGATCTTTTAGTGTCGATCCAACAAGATGTTTTACGCTTACGATAAATAAATATCCACAAAATCGAATCCAATAAGATAAATAAATATTCGTAAAATCAAATTGATGACAAATGAACTCGCACTGTTCTTACAAGACCGCCACTACGGATGAAAAATGAAATTGAACCTCCAAGGTGACTGACGTCTCGCGAGAAAGGCAATTCCGCCATAACTATTTAAACTAGGCTAAAGCGGTCGCAATCTCGAGTAGTCAATGACAAAGGCGCCTCCGGGTAATATCGTTTGCCCGGGTGTCCAATGGAGAAAGAGCGCGGCGGCGGTCGCGTCAAGCAAACACGTATCTTAATAGCCCGGGCGCGGCAAACACCTCAAAGCTGCGCGCATGAACGTAATTAAAACGCGTCAGCGCATAGCCGAGCGGAGTTCAGCCAACTTGACGTCGAACGACGTCCTCGTAGCGCGGAGCCTCATTGTGTCTCTCTCTCTCGTTGCAGATGTGGATGTACTCGCTGGGCCGGGCGCTGCTGGATACAACGCCCCGCGTGACAGCTCTGACGGGCACGGTTTCTGTCTCGCCGTCTTCCGCCCTGCAGTCGGTCCTCGCCGCTATGACCGAGCCAGATCCACGCCGGCGAGCCTCCCTCATGAACCTTCTCGACGTGAGTATACAGGCCGCGCGCACCCCGTGCGCCCGGCTAGATGAACGTTTTGTAATTTGACCTGCTCGAGAGCCTTTATGAGAGGCGCACATCAAAGGAAAAGCGCGGAGAGGCCGATTTTCGAGGGCGAGGCTGGGGAGTTTGTAAAATTGCGCCGGCCGGAGGAAGGCACTGTAGTGGACCCTCGCGACTGCTCTTTTGAATTAAAGGCGCAGGGAGGCTTTATGTTTCTTTGTTGGGATTGTTGGAAACTATACGGGGATACTTGGAATTGTTCGGGGCTTTGTTTATTTTTTATTTTTTTTATAAACCGGCTGAATCCTATCTGCTTTGAGTGCTTAACTTCGTTTTATATGTCCGTTTAACGAACTAAAAATACATTCTCAATAATAAAAATAATAGAGTTCAATTCAAGTTTTTTACGTAGTTATTTGAAATAATAAATTTAAGTTTAATGATTATTTCGATTTTCGGCGGCATTTAACAGGAATTTATTATTTAAATAAAGAAATTATTTATTCAAATGCTTCGCAACATCCTGTTATGGTATTTCTTTTTATTCTTTTAATATTGCAAGAAATTTAGTTCAGTTTGCCGTGATAGCGTATGTGATTGGTAAGTAGATAAAGACGGGCTATGGTCAGGCGCATGCATAAAATTACTGATGCGCGGGTATTTTCACAGAAAATTTTCCGATTGAACATAAACATTTGATTACATGAAACAGATTCTTTAATCAAGGGATTTATAGTCTATTTGGAGCATTCGCTGCTCGTCAAAGCGTAAACCGAGAGAATTAATTTAAAGAAATAAATAAGCAAGATGAGGAAAAAATTTTCCGGCGGAATACCATTAATTGTTGAAACTTTAATAACCCTTTGATATATAATATTTTCTTTTTTTTTTAACATAAAAAGCGCGTCACGATGAAAGATTTTCCACCTCGAGCGGGAAAAAATATGTAAATAGATGGCAAAAGTGAACTATCGAAGAAAAAAGTGTGGGATTGGCTTCATCGTCAACGGAGATAAAGATCAGGTGAGAGAGAGCGACGCAGAGGGAGTCGGTACAGCACGGGAACTCGTTCGCTCCGCAGCCTAGCCCCGCTAAGTACTCGAACGGAACGTCAGCGCGGAGGCTTCTGGGTAGCTTTGAGAGGGAACATTTTTCCTTCCCTCCTCGGTTTTTTTTTTTTTTTTTTGCCTTCAACCTTCCATCGCAGCTCCTCCCATCCTCTTTCGCTTTCCATTCGCTTTTCCCTTTTTTTCCGGCCGCCGAGCGAGGAAGTCGTTACGCTTCTTGCCGCGCGACTCGCCAGTCTCGAGGAGAGCGCGAGGTGGGTCCTGCACTCGCGGCAGAGAAAACTCTTTAATCCGCGCCTCGGCATTGTAAGCCAGTAAAATTGAAACCCTCAATACAGACGGCCCGAGCATTGTGTAAGCAAACTTTGGAGCACGAGACGGCGGGGAAAAAGGCGCAACGACGGTGCCCCAAGTTTTTTCGTAAACACTTTTATTCGGTTTTCTTAACGGCTCGCCCTTACTCCGGTTAACGTTTATTATTGCCCCTTTAATTGAAAACTTTTACCAAGGGAGATGGGAAAGGGCTCGCTGCAGTTTCTTTTTATGCAGCTGTTTGCACGCCTTTATTTTTTTTTATTTTTTCACTGTCGGACTCTAACCCCCGAGTTTTTTGCTTTATTCGCCTTCCCCTCGGTTGGGAGGATTAACTACTCCGTGTAGATCTCCGCTGGGTAAAAAAAATTTGAGATAAGGGAAATCCGTCTTAAGAATGAATAATTAATTTGATAAGTTTGGATAGAGCGTTTATGATACCGTGCGAGGTCTATATTAAATCACTTTAATCGCTTTGTTTCATAAGCACGGCGAACTTTTTCGAAGGTACTAGTACAACAATTAATCTCGATCGGTACAGCATTTACTTTTCTTTCAACCCAGGCATGGATTAACTTACTATTTAATAAAACTACAACAATAAATTTAATAAAGTTTGTAAATCAAAATTTGTTTGAAGTTGCTTAAACATATTTTATTATAATTTCATTAAACTACAATATTACATATTACATATTACATATTGCAGTATGTGCAAAAGTACATATTACATATTGCAATATGTACAAAAGTACATAATACATATTACAATATGTAGTAGAACTTTTGTGCTACTTTTGCATTAATTTCTTTATAAATGCCACCTCTACTCGACTAATAGAAAATAATTAAATAAATAAATTTTAAAGCCGTCAATTCAGCTTATCCTTTATCCACCATTAAAAAATGCATACCGCACCTCGCTTTGATTGTTTAAAATAATACATTAATTAACGTTTGAATTCTTCATAAGTAACGCAACGATTTAAAATCGTCGTAAACGGATCACGAGCCCGTACGCGTTTAATCGACGCTTCCAAAATCGACGCACGGATCCTCCAGGCGATAACAATAAAATCGCGAGGATTAGCGAAATTTCGGGCGACGCGCGTGCACGGTCGTCACGTCGGGACGTTAATCCAGCGCGACTCAATTTTCTCGGAGGCGCGGGCTCAATCGAACCGCGGGGATATAATTTCGCGCATTCGGTTCGCAAGTGGCCGAGGCGTGGCCCGTGCTCTCGAGGATGATGGCGGGGGCGGACGGCCGCATAACGGCGCGCAGAATTAATTAGCGTTATTGCCGAGACACGCGCCGGGGCCAATTCAACATATCGCCCGCGAAGGAGCCGAGCGCGAGAACGAAGTGCACAGCTGCCTCTGAGAGCTACGGCCTCTTCTCCCCACCCTCCACGCGGCGCCGAGGGGCACCTCCCTTTCGCTGCCCTTCACTGAATGGCAATCGGACCGATTCGCGCTCGAGCCCCTGGTATAATAAAGCGATATTCGCGCAGCTGCCGCTCGGCCGATTTGTAAGGAGGCGCCTCGTGGCGGGGGGGAGGGGGGGTGAGCTGCAAAACGGCCTGACCATCAGATTGTTTTGCGCCTCGTTCCGCAGACGGAAACGTGTGCGGATGCGCGAGCTCCTCTGCCTTGTAATTGAACATTGTCTCGGGACAATGGACTCGCGCTGCGACTTGTATCTTTGATTAGAGAGGGGAATAAGCGAAATGGATGGGACTTTTGTTTCGAGAGCGGCAAACTTATGGAACCTCATTTGTTCCTGCTTATGAAATTAAAATTTTCTTTTTTTTTATTTGCTTTATTCGCTGCGTAGAATGATTATTCATTTGTTAACCCTAATCACCCATTAGGGTACTTACCGTCCATTGCAGTGTTTCGAAATTTTATTACGAATATGAAATTATTAAATTAACGGGAGTAGATCCTTTTATTACAAATAAAAAACCGCTGCCAATAGATTGGCACTTAGCTTCCACAAACATAATTTCCGACTTCCTTTTTTTATTTATTAATAATAATTTTTTTTTTTACAAAAAACCTTTTCCGAAAATTTCAAATTATTTAAAGCATTTTTGTTCAATTAAAAAAAACACATTTTTTTTAAATCTTTTTTCTCATAAACTAGTGATCAAAATTGATTGAAATTTTTACGGAATCTAAACCTGACAAAATCTCTTAATGGAAGATCTATTATTCTTCTTAAATAAATAATAAGTCGTGATCGCGGTGTATTTTTGAAAAAAAGAGATAATATTGCATACATAAATTCCATTATTAAAATGAAGATTATCATTAAATCTATAAATTTATTTTACATTACAGATTTTTTTCTAAATAATTTTTTTAAATGTTTTTTTATGAAACGAGTGATAAAAGGATTGAAGGAAGTATCTTTTCATGAGGCACGAGTAAATAATAAAAGTTTTTATGCATTTTCAAATTTATAGATTTTCCGGTTGTTTTGTCGCTCCATTTTTTCGTCCGATCCAGCTTTACAGCGAGAAAGACAAACTTTGTTTTGAGAGCTGTCAAAAAGTCTACGCTCAAACAAAAAGCCCGCCTCGATAACCAAAAAAATCGCGATATTCTCCAATTCAGGCTATCACGAAAAATAAACCCAAAGCTTCCTCTGCAGAAGGAAGTGCGAAACGCAACTATTTTTTTTATTCATAAATAGTTTACAGTGATCATAAAAAAAAAAAAAAAATCCGTCTATACAGGCTCATCGAGTCGAGCCGAGTGTGTAACGCGAGAAACGCCTGACACCATATCAGAGCGCCGAAGTGCGATTAAAGTTGGGCTCCACTCCGCAGTTGCAGCCCAGTTCGAAAACTTCGCCGTCGAAGTATTAGTTAGACTCCTCAATTTCTGCGAGGCGGGCGCGGCTTGTCGAACGCTGCGGGGTGCGTGCTCCCGGCGCGTGCGTTACATAATACATTAATTAGCCCCGCACTCGAGGGGAAGGGACTTTGCCAGTCAATGGCAGCGGCTTTCACGACATCATTAATAATGTTGAAAATTTTTTTTCGTCAAAGCGACCAATCAATCTGGCGAGAGTGCAATTGGAAATTTCCCCGATACAACGCGGATTGCCGTGTGTACAGAGTTGGAGCGAATTCGAGGGAAGCTTGTGTACCGAAATTTCGTTGGTTAAATAGCTGCGCCGTTGATTCGCCGCGTAGGAGAATAATAATCAACATCGCTTAATGAGAAAATGACGGCTTTTTTCTTCTTGGATCGGTAATTGGAATCGCGTCGGGATTTTGGGCTTCCGACGTATGATTAAAATTTTGAATACTTTTATATTTATATGCGGAGATGATACACAATATCCTCGGATCTTTTTTCGTTTGATGGTGGAAAATTAAAAGCGTGTTAAGTATATATTGATTTACAAATTAATGTTTAATTAAGCAGCGGAATATTTGCCGTCTCACTAATTTGTTTTAATTCGTTCGCTGCAGTGACTAAAGTTTATTTAATATAATTTATGTTTTTGGCATTTAAAAAATTCAGCTCTTACTGCTGCAAGTGATTTACGGTGATTTCCATTAAATGAAGTTCAGGATTTTATAGTTTTTTATTATTTATTTATTTTTTGAAGGAACAACAAATTGTAAATCACTTAATCCTGCACTCTTTTAAACCACTTTTTCATTTTCATTTTTTAATATCATAAAAATTGATTCACAAATGCTGTGATACAATGTACAATAATTAATAGTGTGTCAAACCTACTTCGAGTGGAAAATAATTTGCTCTTTGAAGAGTGTACTGGATGTATTTACTGTATACGTTTCGCGCGTTTTAATTTCTTGGGATTAATACAATTTTTTACATATATAAAATAATCGATATTGTTACCGTTATTACGCGATTCAATAAAAGTGGCTTTATCAGGATGCGCAATGAGTATAAATGAAATTTATCCATTATAAAATAATATGAAGAGGCGAAAACTCATTAATCTGCACTTTTTTAATGTTAAAAGTTAGATACAATCAGATGAGTGAACAAGAATGAGTTAATACAAGTTGAAAATTCACTTACTCTGCAAAAAAAGTTGTAAATAAATTATTCATTCAGTTATTTGAACGTAAAATCCGTGAATCTCACTGATTCATATTTAAACAATCCCAAATACTCACACTTTAATAAATTTTTTTCATGAATAATCAAATATTTTAATTATACCCAAAGGACCAGGATTAAAAAGCAAATTAAATTTTCATCCGCGGCGTAAGCAGGAATCACGACAATACACCGCACGCATATTCCTTTATCACTCCGTTCTTAGGCAGACAGAACATAGTGGGTCAAATATTAGCATGCGGTGCGCTGATGAGATATCGTCCTATTCTCTTGCAATATTCAACGATTTTAGCCATCCTCGTTTATAGTTTCGGCTTTCGTCGCGAGTGCACGCCTCGCCCTGCAAAAGCAGCTTTACAATTCGTCCTCTACCTCACCGGGTGCTCCAAAAACTCTCCCGGCGTTATCTCCTCTTTTTTTCCGTCCATCGGCCTTTATCGCCTCGCCGCTTTTTCGTGTCGATCCGAATGTACGAAATAAGGGGCGCGCGGATAAACAAGAGGGCGGCTGTTCGAAATGGAAAGAGACGGATTACGCGCGTAGGTATCACAGGGCTGCGAGAGCTCCATGTGCATGCACTCGCGGCGCGTCGGTACACATACCTATGTATATTTATGAACGGGCCGCAGATACGTAAGGATCCCCCGGTGTGCGGAGAGTCTGTTTGCTCTGCGGCGCCGCGATGGATTCGCCCGTGGAGCGAAATTCCGGCGCTGGTAGGATTTTTATTGCGCGTCGCCCTTTCAGCGCGTCGCGAAAATTGCACGGTTCTTCGATCGGGCGGCTGCTCTCCCACGGCGAAAATGTAAATGGGACGCAAGTCGAGCGGGGCGAGATCCTCCCCCGATAGCCCATACGGGGGCATTATGGGGGCCAGCCTGAGTTTATTTCACTAAAAAACAATTTATTATTTATTAACTGCAAAAATTTTATTTTAAATTTTTAATAATCATATCTTTACAAACACATTCAAAAAGTTCTTTTAGTGCTCATGGCCTCTAGTATTGCGCATCCATGAATATCGTATATTTTTACTTTGTCATTTGGTTGTCATACCTTTTCCTAGCCAATTGGTGTATTACTCAGTATTTTTTAAGCTGAAAGTACTTTTATAGCGTATTACTACAGACTTAACGGATTACTTCTTTGAGATATAAAGAATTACTAATTATTAGATACACTATGTGTAAAATATTAATAATTATATAAAGAAAAGTGAATGTTTCGAGCATACATTTTCTCTGGAACTTTAGTTTGGTATTCTAATCCGTTAAGTCCATAACGAAGTACGTAAAGAATATAATCCTAAAGTTTGAACAAGATTGAATGGTCAGAAACTGAAAAATCCCGTGGCAAACAAATGACAAAGTAAAAATATAAGATATTCATGGGTGCGCAATACAAGAGGCCATAATGAGCACTAAAAGAACTTTTTGAATGTGTTAATATCACACATTATGTATATAAAAGAAGTATAAAAAGATCTGATTATTAAAAACTTTAAATAAAATTTTTACAGTTCATAAATAAGAAATTGTTTTTTAGTGAAATAAACTCAGGCTGGCCCCTTATGTATACGTTATACGCGTACATACACGGAGTGCAGAATTTTTTATGGAGAGCTAAAAGCCGTGGTGTAACGCCCGCTTCATTCCCCATGAATTTTGCGGCCACCGGGCATACTGAATTTTTCAACGGTTCGAGTAAAGATCGATGTAGTCACTTAGAAGCTCGTGGGGGTGTGATCATGAGCTCAATTTTTCGAAATCATTTTGGTAATTTTAATTTTCTTTTTTTTTGGAATATTACTGGAGATTAGTAAATAAGTGGAGAATAGTAATAAAGTGCCTTTCGACTTTCAATTTTTTCAGAGGCAACGAAACGTAAAATCCACGTCGTGCGCGAAGAGTAGTTTTTTTTTATTAGATTTTGATTTTGAAAAAACGAGATATTGCAACGGGAGTATAAAACAAAGAATTTATAAATAAAGAAAAGAATTTGTTTATTTCGTATGCAGAAAATTAATATTCATGCATTCGAGAGATATATGTTTATGTATAACGAGTGCGCAGAAGCACGCGAGTATTAAAATAAAAGGAAAAGGAACTTTTTAAAAACAAGTTTTATATGCTTAAGCACAATGCCGGCTATGAAGCGTAGATCGTACAAATACAATTTGAAATATGTAATATAATTTTGTAGAGATCGGAAGTACGTGAATACGCAGTTTTTCTCGATATCGGTTAGAAGAAAATGTTTGAACAGGTTTATAAACAGACAATTCTTGAAGTTTGCGGAGAACAAATCTTTCCCTTTTATCGGAATAAAAAAAACACAAAACATATTTGTACCCTTTTTTTCGTATTACAAGCACATTTTTAAGATATATTGTACTATTTTTGTGAAATCTTTTTTTATTATTCCGCAATCTTCTCATTTTCAATATAAAGCGATTAATCAAATTATAAATAAAAATTAATAATTTATAAATTCCTATAAGTACAAATTAGTTTTTTTTTTGTATTCAACATTCATAAATTTACATCTCTCTTAATTATCTCTGTACCTGTTTCTCGTTTAATTAGAATAATTATAATTCTCCGAAGCGAAAGAAAACACTTAAATCACAAGTAACAGATGTTGGAAATCGATATTTAAAATCCCCAAAGAAAAGCTCACAGTCCCCCATAAAGTAATAAGGCGAACCTCCGCGTCGAAACTTTTGCGTGAACATCCTCCCCCAGTGCCTGCAGAGTCCCTCTTTCTCCCACACGTACAGTATAATTCAAAAGTAAAATTCTCCTTGGCCTCTGAATGCTTCGCTGAAACATTCGTCTCTTTCTCCGAGATATCGCAAAACAATCCAGCGGCGACTTTATATAAATCCGTCACGGCGACAGGCAGCGACGCTCTCGGACGACGCGTTGGCCTTTTTCCATTCTATATATAAATATATATATATATATATATATAATA
>JAWWEN010000020.1:8903259-8917450 GCA_035582955.1 Sycophila texana
GCTAAAGCTCGGGCAGCAAACTGCACCCGCGGGAATAATCGCCTATTTTACTCCCTTGGTGCATAAATAACTATTACTCCCTCTGCAGGGGTCAATAAAGTGGACTTTATGGATGATTAGGGTGAAAAAGTACTTTTTTGGTCTTTCTGAACCCAAATATGTACTTTTACGTTAAAATCTGAAGATTGAAAAATGTTGCCAATCCAAAGCTTTCTGTATGAGAAAGCAATTATAATTATAACTACAAAATAATATAGTTTATTAATAATGATATAATATTATCTATTTAAATAATCAATTTAAGTATATATACATTCTACAATATTTCATACGTAATTATTTCACGATATAGGAACACGGTTGCAGTGATTATTTTTTGCTCGAACACTACGTTCCCGAATCTCTTATTTTAAACTCTGAAGAGCAACAGTATCGCCATCCCGAGTTACCGGATAGTGGTGAGGCTCTACGAAATCGACTGCAACAAGCGCATCGTGAACGAAGAGGCCTGGACGCTAACAAAGCCGAAGAGATGTTTATCACACACGCTCAAAATTTACCTGATTATGGGTCACACTACTATGTAGCCACAGTAGATGCCAAAGAGCTCGGAAAAATTGTTGCGCGACAAAAGAAGTGCAACGATAAAAACCAGCAGTTTCAGGTGATAAATTTTTCTTCAATATGTACATATATATTCTACTTAGTAAAGTCAGAAGTGTATATTTCATTGAAATAAGAAATATATATTTCAATAAAATAAGAAGGCTTTATTTAACTATGATTCAAAAAATTGAAAATGCTTACATTTCTTATTACTTTATTATTATACGTAGACTGACGAACAGCTGCAACAACAACAAATGTTATATATTGAGTCGGAGAACATCTACGATATTGACAAGTACTCCGATTATCCTATATACGGTAAAATTGACTTTCATGGCTCGGACGTACGAGAACAGCACGTTCAAAGAAGTCCTTACACTGACGAGCAGAAAATAATGTTATCCCGAAGTCCTTCCAATACTGCTGATGAAATCTACGTATCTCCGAAAAATGGGGCGAACTCTGACAACAAAAATAACAGCAGCAGTAACAATAAAAGTCCCAGCAAAACGAGCAAGTTTAAGAGAAGTGATAGCGACGTGTGGCTCGCTATCCACTCGCAGGGCCTGAAAGTGTTCGAGCGCGGCGGAAGATTACGTGAGAGGCCGGAGCTCGCAGCATTCCAGTGGAAAGACATTCAAACTTTGAGTTACGGCAAAAACTATCTCATGGTTTATACAAGAATCAATAGCAAGCGTTGTAAATTTAAGCTGAGAATGGACCATCGAAAGTACGTTACATAAAATAAGTAAACATAAATAAAATGTTCCTTTATTAATTAAATTTACTTTTATTTAGGAGCTACTATGCTTTCAAGTTGACCTCGTTACATCATCAGTTCTTTCTTAAGCTTCGATCCGAATTTACTTCTCTTCAGGGTTTAGCAAAAGGTAACAAAATTAATTTACTCTTTTATGTCACATTCAACTTCGAACAATTTGCTTTTGTATTTAAAATCAGGTCCATTCATTAAGTTAATGTTTATTTTTCGCAGACTTTGGTGTACCCCTAGTAGTGGAACCGAACTCTCCCCAATCAAAAACAAAGTCAGAATGTGCCAAAACGAAGATCTCGATAGCAGATGCATTAAAGAAACAACAACAGCAGAATCCGGCAAAGTATCCTCCGCGCATTGAGGAACAACAGAATAAAGAAAACGAAAACCCATTAAAGGATTCAGAGGATCAAAAACAGTCGAACGAAAAGATAGTCGATCGACCTATCGATGGTCCAGAGGATTGTAACATGCTTTATGCTCAAGTAAATGCTCGTCTTGAACCAGAAGGCGAGTCTCGTGATACTGAAGATGAAGCAGAACGTGCTTCTATGATTAATAGAAAGTTGCTATCATCTCCAAGTACTAATGCTTTGCAAGTTCTTGAGCATACGGATAGCAATAAACTATACAACTACGCCAATATTGGAATACCTTATGCAGATGAGAAAGAAGAATACGTTTATACAATTCCAAAACCTTTTTCGACAAATGATATCGACAGGCTAAAGGACAAAATAGAAAATCCTGAAGAGTTATATGCCGCAATTAACAAATCTGGATTACCTAAAAAGAATGAATTCTTAATTCCTGATGGTAAAGAATGGAAAGAGATGAATATCCAAACGAATCTACATGTGGTTAGAGAAATTTTTATATTTTAAAATTCTTGAAGCAAATTAATTTGCAGGGTAAATTAAGTTAATTCTTTACTGTTTTAGATAACGTCAACAAATGTACCAAATTATGGATCAAGTCGACCAGATGTAAATCTCAATTCTCCAAGCATGTCGCGGCGTCTAGAAGTTAAAACGGGAAGTAGGGTAGAATATGGTGATCACGCTCAGCGAAATCCCAGCATTACCGACGATTTAGACTTGTTATCTCTGAAATCAGAAACAGCTTCGATACATTCGGGTAAATCGAATGAATCGCCGTTACCGAAAGCTTATGTATTAAGTAAGTTTTTTAATATATTTATTAATTTATGTATGTTATTAAATATATTTAATTGGACCTGTTTTTATAATTGTAATTTTTATAATTTGTCATTCTCAGATGCAGACATTAGGACATCCGAAGAAACATTTAGGATACCGGAAGAAACCATGTCAAATTCATTACTAGCAAGGTTAGATGAATTGTCATTTGCAGAAGAACGAATATTACGAACTATAAAGCTTGAAAGAGGTCACGGTGGTAGTATTGGCTTGCAAGTTACAGAGGGTAATGACGGTGGTGTCTACGTGCAAGCAGTATCCGTGGGTGGTTCCGCCGATATGGCTGGAAACGTAAATAAAGGTTAGTGGAGTGGTCAGTCGGTAACAGTAAATACTGTTGAACCAATCCATGATATATTATCAATAAAATACCACTATAATATTTATTTATTACAATAATTTGTTTACTCAAGGTGACAGAATTGTAGCAATCAATGGCCAGAGTTTATTAAACCTGAGATATGAAGATGCACTAAAAATGTTGCAAAGTTCATCTGAAACAGTAGAGCTCGTACTATCGCAAATATTACCATTAAATGATGATGATAATATGCAAGAGCCTATTGAAAATAATTATTTACAGTGAGTGCAGTCTTTAAAATATTTTTGCATTCTTTATTTATTAAAATGGTTGATGGGCAGTTTTAAAAAAATCATTAACTTAATTTCTCTATTTTAGGTCCATTAGGTTTAATGTTTCTTCTGAAGCCGAATCTTCTGCAGTTATGTCTACCAAATGGTTGCATAAAACAATAGATGTAGCTTCAGTACAAAATACATCCAGTGCTTATAGTAGTGCAGCATCCAGTGCAATGGGAAATCATAATATAAATAGTCTATACATTCCAGACATAGACGAAACAAATGATATCAATTCAGCGAGTATATTAATAAGTCTCGAAGACTTGGATGTTAGTCGCACAAGTACACAAGTCTTCATTTAAAAATGTGAGTATTTATTTAAAAAAAAGATATATTTTATTAATCCTGTAAAATATGTTGGAAAAGAAAAGTTGTAGAAAAATCGATTTCAATATGAAAGGAAGAGAATACGTAGACCTCTCGTACTTTGAACAGCTAATTGAATTGAATTTATCCATTTAGAGAAACCTTATTATTAGAGCAAAACGTCGGTGACTCTCACTACTTCGAAGTTTTCCGCTTTCGTCATTATAATATTAAAATATTAAAATGATATTGCTTTAAAAAAATTTTCAAAATAATTTAAATTTACAAAATAAATTTTATATTATGCAATGCAAAATTAAAAATATAAAAAGAATAGCAGTAATACTTTGTGATCTGATAAATGAATTACTTAATGTATATCTGCATATCTGTATTATATATTAAATTTATTTTATTTTACGTAACTTTACATAGTTCTTAATGACCTAATTTAAAGATATATTATTGCAAGAAATGGCATAAATAATTCTAAATATTGAAAGACCATTAGAATAAAATTATTTGCAATGATAATATCATCAAACTTTTTTTTTATTATTATTATTTAATTTCTTTGACAATCGATAAAAAGTACTTTGCGACTCTCCATCTTTGTTATTGACCGTTTAAAAGAGAGTGGGGTGATAGGTCGAACGTCACTTCTAAGGAATCTTCTGCAGTGTCTCACAGTCAGCCTGCCATTATATCAGTTTCTTGTTTCTGTGGATCATCCATCCACTCCTTGTCCAGTGCGAATGTTTTAGGCGTGTCCTTTAAGTCGAGCGAGTGTGTGATTTATTATGCAAAAAAGTTAGAATCATTTTATTTATTTAGTTTAAAGTGAAAATATAAAATCTAGTTAAATATTAATCATGTAAATAACATGCTTTCGATAATCAAAACTAAAAAAATTCCATTTTGTGATGCAGATGAGTCTCCGCTGCCGCCACCAGTACCGCCACGCCGCAAAAGATGCAAGATCAAATCAAAACAACCAATTTCCACAAATCCTCAAGCAAAAGTTGAACACAAGCATCGACCACCTCCTCCACTCCCTCCACCAGCAGCACCTCAAAGAATTCGGGTTGGAAGAAAATCGCCGTCACCATCAACTACCCAAAATATTACGTCTGAATTATCTAATGTTCTCAGCAGCATTGAATCGATTCCTGTCAACCATAGCAAAGCGGCAAAAAATGATTTTCCAGTCAGTCAGTGTGAGAAAGCAAATATTTCAGAAGAGCACAAGAAAAGTTCTAAACCGTTGAACGCAAATAAATTGGAGTCAGATAAAACTCAAATCAGTCGATCTAATTCACCATTTTCCTTGCCCCATGAAATAAACAAATATCCTCCTCTGTACTTTACCTTTCAAGATTATCAAACCGTGATGGAAGGTTCTTCAAGTTTAAAAGATGAAAGTAATAATGAAATGTCAGATCGTATCGAAGAAACTAAAAAATCAACTGCAGCGCCTTTTGTAGAAAACATTGTATTTCACAATGAAAGGGAGGAAATTTATTTTCGTGTTACAACAACCGATCGGCCTTTTGAAAAGTGTCTTGAGGAATGGACCAAGGATTATGATGAAGATGTGCAAGAATTTAAAGAAGAAGAAAATCAGCCCGATTTTTACATTTTTGAAGATTATTTAGACCGTAGTAAAAAATTAAATGCAAAGCCTCACTTATTATTCAGCGAAGATTTTTTTTCCATACCACAAGATGATAATAGTGCATCGACGGAGAGATCTACAACAAGAGTTCGATTTCTTATTGAATCCCCAAGTACGTCAACGCCTGATTTAGATTTAGACGATGACGCGACAAGTTACGGGGAATTTATTGATAAACAATTTGAAAATCGAGAAAAATCTTCGTTACAATTATTTGAAGTTACTGATCAAGAATTGCAAAGTACCGATGACAATATCAATGAAACAGTAAGTGAATTGAATACAGAAAGTAAAATGGAATTAGAGACTGTGAATGATGCAATTCAATCTGAAAGTTTGTATGGACTAACCTCTAATCAGATAAATGATTCTTATTCTGATTGGGAAGAAGAGGTAGAAGTTTATGCATTTCCTACATGTTCAGAAATCGCTACTGAAATTCATCCACTTGTACAAGAAAATAATGATTCATTAAAATCCAAAGAAAATGTTGATGAAGATGTCATTTTTCAACAAGATGTTACTAAATTGGAAAATGAAAAAAAATATATAATGAATACTGAATTGCACGAACTAATAGAGACAACAGAAATTTTTATCGATTCGTCATTCTGCAATATATCTAATGATACAGTTGACTCAAAAATAAGCGACATAAAAACTGACGATGCATCAGACAATATCCAATTTATACCAAAAATTATCGAACCAACTAATTCTGAAGATATTAAAGAGGAATATATTGTTGATTCTGAACCATGTAACGAAATTGAGCAAAATGAAAAAGCAGAAGAACCTCAAGTTGATACAAAATCAGTGCCTGTTTATGAACGCCGGAGTACTTTTTTAGAAACTATGTTAAATGAAAATGATATAAAATCCGAAAAATCGAATGCGATGAATTGCGAAGTTATCGCGACACATCCAAAGCAAGATTCAAATTTAGTATCAAATGAAGAAAATATTAAACCTTTGAAAGAAAACGAGGCAATTACACATGAATCGGAAATAATGCCAATAAAGGACAAGTTGCAGATAAAAGTATCGGAGCCTGGCTTGCAATCAAAAGCTCCAAAAAGAATTAATATAAATTTGAATAATAATAAAAGTGCTGGTGAAGTTAAGGGCGACGTGTTGAACGAACTATTAACCAATTTCAACACAATTAAATTAAAACCAGTAAATAAGAATGCGCGAGAATCAATTGGGCTACACGAGTCAAATAGTGATCGCATGGATGAAGATAAATATGTAGATATAAAGACTGATGCAATTCGTGAAAATAGAGAAGAATTAGATACTACGGAATGTAAAGATGACGAAAAAATTAAAGTAGAGTTAAATGCAAAGGAGATAATTCAGAATTCATTGAAAGGGGAGGAAGAGAGCAGTGCTAATGCTTCCATTAACAAAGATATACGTGCCATAGTTGAAGAAGCCCCGTATGCTCAGCGTAATGAAAACGACAATAAGACCACGACACCTGTAATTGTAAGTAAGGACCAATATTGCGAGGCTGTATCGATAACCCCCGGTAGTGTTAGGAGTTTTGTTAAATATTATGAGATTCACAGTGAAATCAGTAATATATCTAAAATTAAGGACAATGCTTTTAAGAAACAAAAAAGTGAGCTTTCATTGCAGAGAGAAAAAACAAAAGCTGGAAAGAAATCGACAAAAGTGAAAGAGAAAGAAAAAACAAGTTGTCAATCAAGTAAAGTTTCGTTGCAACATTTATCATCACCATCTTCAAAATCGACGTCGTTCATTCAACAAAAACAATCGTGTATGAAAAGCTTGATTCCCAGTCCTAAGCCTGAAAGGAAAAAAAGTGTGCAGTTTGATAATGATCATACGGTAATAAGTCCTCGCAAAAAAGAAAAGGAAAAAGGAAAAGAAAAAGAAGAAGATGAGGGAACATTTTCATCGTTTATCGGTGGAATTAGAACACGATTAAAAGGCAAGGCACCGGCAAAACCGGAAGTCAAAAAGGTGGAACAGCCAAAAGTATCGAAGCAAGGTCAATGGCGGAATGAAAGCGCTGCAATATTTTGCATTCAGGTTGGTACCAAATAAAATATGGGATGTAAATGCTAATTATTAAATTTCAATCTATAATTTAAAATTTTTGTTTCTAGAAATCTCCAGAAGCAAAGACGGTGGCTTGTACAGCAAAACCAGGTAATATAGGCTTTCTTCCACAAACCGAGACCCTGCAAAGCAACCAAACTATTGTGTTTTACTGCACTGTATGAACAGTAGTTTTTAAATGAGGTTTCTTAGTGATCCCCAGTGATATCCAAATTTGAAGAACTTTTGATCGAAACCCCGATAGTAGAAAAAAATAGATCGCTTTAATACAATGATCAAACAATACAACTTTAGCATAAATCAAATTTTATTGCAAAACGTTTTTTGTTATAACGTAAAAAAAGATATTATGCAGACAGTTGTTTGCTTACTTATTACAATATAAAAGATGAATAGCGGCACATACTCGACGTAAATAACATGGCAGGTTCTAGCCTTGGTGATATATACATATTAGACATATAAACCCTTATTGTACAAAGTATTCGTCTACGATTAATTTTAAATGTAATTAAACCAGAAAATAGATTAGATCTTATATACGTGTATACCGATAAGTAACTATAACTCCATGTACTATTCAGTTGAGAATAGCAATTTGCTTTTTTTGCAAAGCACTTTCTAAGATACGTCATAAGAAAATGAAAATAAAAATTAAATGCTTTGAGTTTTATTTACATGTGCAATTATAAAATATATGAACCGCATATATGTATGTATACTGTATATTAAATATGAGATTATTATAATTATAATATTATTACTGCAATTATTATTTTTATTATTATTTTTATTCCAACTTGTTGTATTTCTAGATCAAATATTATTATTGTTTGTTTATAACTAGGAAAAGAGATACTTATACATGTACGATGTCATTGAGGTATTCTATTGTATACGAGGCTAATTTCTTTTTTTCACAAGTTCCTACATATTTGTATTTAATTTCATTATAATGCAAAAATTTGTTACTGATAAGATTTATCAAATTGTTATGTTAAAACCTTTGCACTATTCTTGAAAATCCCCTCAATGGCATGTACTTTAAAAAAAGCATATCATGCTTTATTTTTTGCGATATTACAAATTACACGTATATATGACATTAGTGTCACCTGCTGCTGATTCATGCAGTAATTTTATAAAGTTGTTTTTAGATAGGCGAATCTTTTTAATTTCAGAATAACGAATATTATATACAATATAGGATATATTAGGCCATCAGAAAGAAAGTGCGTATGTGTGTAGATAGATACTATTATAATTAATATTATAATGATTATGATTATTATTATTATAAACAAAGCCTGTTAATCGCGGAAAGAATAAGAATAGTAAGAATTTTAATCGGCGAGAGTGAACGAGCGTATAACATAATTTCATTAATTATTTCTTCTTTTGTATGAGAAAAATAATGATAAAAGCTTTCAGAGATCGATTTACATGTGTGGACTATGATGCATAATACAAGTTCGTGTTTTTATCATAGATAGGTGCAACAATTACAACAATTTTATAATTTATTTATAAATTTTCAAAAACAGACCTTTACTCAAATTTTTCTGCGATGATTAGAGAATGTAATAAACATTCGATTATTAGGAATAAAATATTGTTAACGCAGTTTTATAAAAGATCTAGAAAACAAATTAATTATGTAATATAATCATGCGAAATTCTTAAAAAAAAATTGCATAAATGTAATGATGAGGAAGCGACTTGATGACAAATAACTACGGTTTTCGATTGCACGTGCATAATTTGAGAATGTTCGATCAATTCAACGCGTAAGACTGTTTGTTTTCATTAAAATTGTTACGGCTGTTTTTCTTACAATCTGCTGTACGTTTATAATTCCCGCCGACTGCTGAATAAATTATTATTTTCTATGCTGATTCAATGATGTTGATTTTTTTTCAATTGTCTTTATCCTATATAAAATGTTTTTTTTTTTATTAAAACTAATTATTTATAATTTTTTATTATTTTAATAAATCATAACATTGCATTTCTATACTTTTAATATTCAGCGGACAAAATTAAAAAACAAATTCTAAAGGTTATAAATATCTACTGAACTGTAATTTTTTATGAACGTTAGTCTTATTATCAATTGTTTCTGAATTTAAATTATTTTACTATTTTTTATTTACTATTTTTTAATAGATGATGCAATGCCTCAAATTCGAATTTATTGCAGTTACGTAAGAAGAACTTTTATACGAATGATTTAATAATTAATAAAAGTATTATTTCTAGTTAGAAAAAATATTTTTTTTAAATATTAAATAGAATGAAATTTTTCTTAAATAAATGTCACGCCGCATTTTATTCTGGCGCAACGCAAATGAGAGCAACGACCCAACTTATAATGATAGCACTGAATCGAAGCTATTACCGCAATTGAAGAAACTGGGCACTCGCGAAGCCAATATTGAATTTCAGCGTTCTTAAGAGTTTCTAATAATAATGCGCTTACGGTGGCGAAAGCTTTTTCTCGGTAGCACGGACGGGACCGAAATAAAAGCCGCCGTGACCGAATCCAAGCGTCGACATAGCCTGAGCTGGCTAGCGAATGCAGGCCAGCTGGAGCAATATATTGGCCAAGGTTACACCGCGTCATTGCTGTCACAACTGTAAATGACATTTCTAATTTTTTTATGAAACGAATCAACTATATTAAAATAAAAGAAAAACTTGCAAATGAAATATGTAAGAATTTTTATAAGATGAATATTTTGACAGATTCAGGGATACAGAGAAGTACAATGCGACATAAACAAAAATAATTACTTTGCAATTAATTTGACTTAGCCCTTTTGATGATTCACCTCACAAAGGAAGATACTCTCGGTTCCACTTACTTTCTTCACTCCCACAAAATTTTAGTGTACATTTACTTTTTACCTACAAAAATTTTACCATTAAAAACTTAAAGAAAAATTCTTTGAATAACTTCTTACTGAACGAGCTGAAAGATATGAAAATTATCTTTTGTAGAAGAAACTAATTTTTCGAATAGTAATTTACAACCTACTGTAGAACAGCGAGATTGAACATGTTTTTTGCTTCGTGGCGTCTTCCGAATTTTCCATTTGAAGATGTCTCTGCAAAAATTGATAAAACAGCGATTCATAATTTCAAAAGGGCTTGCATGTAAAATTAAATTGGTGACCTACTTATTCTTAAAGTAAAGTTTATGCCCGGAAAAAATTTTTGTTGCAGATAAACCCGTGAGTTAAAATGTAACAATTATCCTCAAGTTTTTATTGTTAAATCTGAGCTCACTAAAAAATTATTTTAAAAACGAAAAAAAAAAAGAAAAATAAAAGATGATAAATTAATAGTGCCACTTAAATAACTGGTACGTTCTCTAACGCAATAAAAAAAGCTTAGTTGGCGAATGAGAATAAATTTTTTTTCTTCAGGAAGAACAAAATGTACATGACACCTTCCTCCACGTGTGCTTGCGTATCTGTGTTGAAATTCCTCGGTCTATCCCACGAATCCCGCGGGGATTTATTTTGAGCGAGGCGCTGGTGTGACGTCACAAGCGCGCGCAAGCCGCCGCTTACTGCCACGACCCATCGTTACAACAGTCGCGTTAGCCATCGCGTATTCGTCCTCCGCGTTTTGCCGGGCTGTCGCGGGGTTACAATCACTGCTCAAGTGCCGAACATCACAATCGATCGGTGGCGATAAGAATTCCCTTTTATTTTCGCTTACTACTCGATTAGAAGTTCTGAAGTTCAAGCGCCAATTTCGTGCGATAAGAACGACTCAAGTGCATAGTGTTTCAAGTATAAAAGAGTCGGGAGTGTTTTTTTTTATCTTTTAGAGATTTGTTAAGAAGTTCCGAGTGAGACTGTGAAATTCAAAATTCAATAAACGTGCGTCGATGAGGATTGGTGCAGTTTATAGATATTAATTTTTTAAATTAAATTAGTTGAATAATGAGTGCATTTGATTAATTCGACCGCTTAAAATCAGTTAATGATTAAATGGAAAATGCAATATTGTAAATTTAAATTTATAGTTGATCGGAAAATTTGTTGTAAATATCGTAAAATCAAAATGTATTGTAAATCAAAATGTGTTGTATCGTAAAATTAAAATTAGCCGCATTTCGTGATTTAAATAATAGGAATAAATATTGAAAAATAGGATCTGAGCGAATTTTTAAAATAAATATCTAATTTTCAAAAAACAAAAAAAAAAAATTAATCTGAAATCTAACGGTAAACATTGCCGAAATATATGTTGAAGTAAATGTTTAGCATTGATAAGCTGCCAAGTCCAACGCCGCAATGCTAGCTTTACGTAAGCCGAGCAATAACTCTCAGTCAGTCGAGCAGAAATTTCAGAAATTTTCTAAGCCAAAAAGTGGGTATAAATCGGAAGATGAACGAGAGAATCAATACACTTGCAATTCTTAACCATCGATGATTTTCAATCCACCAAGACCAGTCCGTGCATCGAAGCTCTTAGGAATGACTGCTTCATACAGAAAGCTTGCTGAAATTTGCCTTATTAAAATTATTTTGAACCGTCAGTCTTTAAGTCTATCATTACCACAATATTCGGACTCCCAGCGGTAGCTTCAGCCGGCAAAAATAAAAAAAGAAGAGATGTGAGGATATTTTTAATTGCAAGCCTTTTGACGGTCACCGGCGCGCGAATCCCACTGGAGAAAATTAAAGGGCACGCAGGTCACCATTATGAAAACTATGCAGCATCCTTTGATCTCGGCGACTGCACGGCGCGTGGACGACTCGTCGGAGGAGCCCAAAGAACCTGTGATTCGTCTGAAACTAGACAAGCCCCCGCACTGGGACTGGCAGTTAACCACGTCCGCCGACGCCCTGCCGGTCATTCAGCTGCTGGACAGAGACGGCAAGCTCCTCGTCGAGACCAGCGGTCGAGTGGCCCAGCGCGCCCGTGGCTCGTTCCGCGATGGCCTCAAATCACACGAATCCTTTCCCGAGGTCCTGGAGGAGGCGAGCCCGTCGCCCGAGCCCATACCCAAATCGTCGATGGGCAATCGCAATTTCGAGGGCTTCAGCAGTAAGTTCGGCTCGGGCTTCGGGGGCTTTCAGCCGCGCAAGTCCCGCAGCGCGGCCACCGTGTCCTCCTCGTCCTCGTCCCATCGCAAAGTACGCAAGCGCCACTCGTCCATCGCCTCGGAGCTGGGGGATTCCCAGAATGCGGCGACGAAAAAGGAGAGCGCCGCTGCGAAGAGGTACTCAGCCGGCGATTACTTGCGCCAGCAGATCCTCGAGGACCTGGCTAAGCAGGGCGATACTGCTGAGCCGACGGCGAACGAAGTGGCGATGAGCAGATACAAGAAGATGAAAGCATACTTGCGCAGTCAAAGTGACAGCTTGCAGCGCAGTAATGCCGCGCCTGAGGAGAAGGAATTGCCAACGAGGAGTCTCAAAGACTACGCCGTAATTACTGATGAAAAGGGAGCTGCCACAAAGGAAGGGAGAGCCGCGCCGACGCTGGCAGGCAGAAAGTTAAATAACGAGGATCTGAATAGAATCCGAAATTTTTTGAGGGACAAGATTCAGGCTAAGATGCAAGAGGAGGGAATTTTGCAGCGATCGCCGTCCCAGAGCAACGAGGATTCGATCAATAAGCGGAAAAATAATCTTCTCACTAGAATGAACGAGGTGAAAAAGAGGTACTCCGACTGCGCTCGTGGAAATGAGCTTCAGGGAGCTTTGAAGAATTACGGAACGAGGAAAATTCGAAGTGACGCAAATATAAGGTTCGACTTTGATGGACTGGAAGCATCGAAAAGCAAGCCGGAACATGGCCAACAGAAGCTTTTGAAGAAAAGCTCCTCTGGTTCGGACAGGAAGAAGATGTACAGAAAGACCAAAAGCGACGTTTTATTAAGTCATCATTTGGCAGGGAGCAGCATTGATTCGGAAAAAGACTCTGTAGCGGATACCAACTATCCGACGCGACGCATAAAGAGTCAAGATAATTTTGAGCGTTCCTGGCGTGAGTACAAAGAAAGAAAAAAGCAGGAAAAGCTCCAGCGAGAGTTAGACCATCACAATTTGATCGAAGAGGATTTTATGAAAAAACCAAGATGGAAAGATTGCCAAAAAGATCCTTGCAGCGTGAAAAATTGCAGAACCTGCGAAAACATGAGCAGATGCGTGGATCCCATGAGGAAGTCCAATCAGGAAAACTTGGGCGAGACTACGACAGACACTGATAGACCAGGAACGAGCTTGCAGGAAAATTATCTCATGATCGATCCGTCGAAGCCTGCAAAACCCAATGTCATTGAGGAGAAGAACGATCATTTGGATAGAACATCCCCAGATTTCGGTTATAACTCCATATCTAAATGCGACACAGATGTGAATAATAGATTGGCCAATGCATACGCCAATACAAATGTGAGGAAGAGCGACACATTCAAAATTATCGACGGCGGAGAAGTCGATCTCAATGAAGTGTGCTACGACTACAAGAATAAAACAAATGAAGATATTACGAAGGACTATTTCCGGCGAGTTTATGAACTTCTGCGCAAGCGGCAGGAGGAAGCCAAGAAATTGGCGGAGGGTCGCACAGACGAGAGGTGTGAAGACACCTCTTCTTCGAATTACTTGCCTGAGGAGGCGCGAATCAAGAGGCGCCGTCGTCGAAGGAAAATGGATAAATCAGCTGAAGGTAATTCAATTTCCACTTTTCCGACCAGCGCGATTTAATTTTCTTTTAATCAAGCTTTCACCAGCACTAACTCTTTTTAATGTGTTTGTTTTAAGAATTGATGACAAAAAAACAACGTGTGGGTCTCGGGACCCCCGGTAGGAACGAAGTTCCCTCGGCTTGTTACCGCCACTATATACA
>JAWWEN010000020.1:8923040-8947617 GCA_035582955.1 Sycophila texana
TATATATATATACAGCTGATCGTTAACGTATAAGTTAATTCATTATCTCTCGTGATCCACCTACGCGTTGCAAATTAACTTCATCAGAGGGAGTTTAATTGTCAGGTAAATCTCGAAAGGTTTGCTTGCGCTGCGGGAATCAAGCATTAATTTAGAAAATTAAATGACAGCGATCAACAAATATTTGCGCGGTTCGAAGCGCACATGGAAACTGATAGTATACGCAAAATAACTGGAGCATCCCCGGTAGTTCTACGTACACCGCAGCAAACATTATGTTTACCTCCTCTTGCGGACGGGTTCGGATGGTTAGGAGAATGGGCGTCTGATTTACGGAGACAGTTCCGCGCCCGCGAGCTTTACGAAGATGTCTTTAAATCCGTATTAAGCTCTGAACAGTGGGAAATGGAGGTTGTACGTTACATGCGCCGGAAATTTATGGGCAAAAAATTTATTATGTTAAAGGATGAATTATTGGGCAAATAAAGAGCAGTGGTACGTGGGAGTTTTAATGGACATTAAATATATAATAAAAATTTTAATTACGATCTCTTCTTTCCACTCGAAAGTAAGATTTCTCATGGGCGTGGTAAAATTCGTTTTCTTTTTTCATTTAATAAATGATTTATTGCATTAGCTTGTCTGCACACCACGGAAAGCAAAAGCATCCATCTTTCAAATTTAAATATTATACTTAATTTTCATAAGAGCGTCGTTATACCACGCCCGTAGTTGATCCCACGTCTCGTGAATATAAAAGGCGACCTCAAGAGAAGAGATATGTTTTATTTTGCGTTTTTGTACGTTAAAAATATTTTTCGTTTTTTATTCACCGGAAAAAAAATGTTGAATGACGTTCTCTCGTCTACAGCGTTATATTTAAAGAATATGCTGAACCTATTTTTCGTGAAGCATGATATTTGCTGAAATTAAAATGACATAAATGATAAATATTGAAAGAAAATAGAAATAAATTGTAAAATAACATATTTAAATATAGAATATTTAATGCCTTATTAATTACTGCAGTACAGAATTTTGAAATATTCGTATTATGTTAAGTAACGATTATTATGAGCAAATAGCATGAGATTGCGACTATAAAATTCGGAGACTTTCTGATATGTTCTTAAAATTTTTAATGAGGTTCTACGCTTTCATAAATGTACGGAGTAATTTTACTTTCATTTTTCTTTCTTTCTTTCATTCTTGTAATTTTGTTTTTTCATTTGTAAATTTAATCTCGAGTCTGCGACCTATTTGAACAAATAACCGTCGAAATGAGTTCTTTTATTTACAGAATTTTTTAAACTTTCATTCAAATCGCAAGAGTGTATTTTCTTTCCTCGTACTCTATATTCAATGGATGATATACTTAATGAGAAACGAATCAGTCTTAAAGATTACAGCAAACATTAAAAAAGTGATTATATAAAAATTAACATAATATGTTGCGTTTGTCGCAATAGAATTTAAAGCTGTATGTTAATTCAACACACGCTAAATATGTCACGAGTTGATATGCCTTTGTATGTCACCCTTATTATAATTTTACCTTTTTCTCTTTTTTATCTTATTAACATTCATGACGCTATAAACCAAGATCTTTTTCTAATAACTGCACACTTGTTTTTCAGAAGCGAAAGTAACGCCCAAGTTTCCAGTGACAAACGCCGCGTTTGTTGCATTTAACGCACTAAATATAATGTTAATGATGAAAATTATAAGAAGAATATTTATTATAAAAATAGCAACGTAAAATAGCGCCTCGTAAAATTTTCTTAAGAATTTCTCTCGGTACATGGACCATTTCAGAAGCAGCCAATATCCTTACTCCGCTATACATCCAAAAAATATCGATCACCGAGCAATTGAACATTTCGCCTCCCGCGCAAACGGAGCTATTCAGTTAGGTGGACACAATTGTCACGCGAGCCGCCAGGCTGACAAGTAAAGGTCTAGCGATTGTGTCGAGGCGAGCAATTGGAATCGTGCGCCTCGGAGTCGTCGCGGTAAGTGCATATACACTCCGCTCGGAAGAAAAAAGCTGCATCAAAGCCCGGCGTCGGCGATAGTTCGTGAGAGAGCAAATATTTTCCCTCGCGCGGGGAGAGTAGTGACTTGCCGGCGCGGAAGATCGCCCGGGTCTGAATATGCGCCGTGGTTCCGGATCTCACGAACAAGCGAGCCCGATGCGCGTGTACTGGTGCGCGCACGTGGATCTCATATTCGCTGCGGGCTCCCGGTGAGAACTCCTTCCCCGGAAATTTCTACTCGAGATCGTCTCTCGGCTTCTCCTGTATTTAAGTTGTGAGATACTAAAGCGATTTGTACCGTAGTCGCGACTGAATTCAGTAATACCCTCGCTGAGTTAATTACTGACAGGCGAGGTGAAAATGTCATTTAGGTTTCGAAATTGCGAGCGATTGGAAATATTATTAATGAATGTTATTATATTTATTATTTATTAAATAGGTTTTATCGTATTTTGAATCCTTGTTTTTAGAAAACGTCTGTATGGATGTGTGTGCGTGTACGTATACCGCTGTATCTTGCAAACTACTTTACCAAATGTTACCTACGTTAGTTCATTTTTTTGTTTTTTAATTCTGAATTGTAATGTGTTTTTTTTTTAACACGAATTTTCGATTTTCGAAAAATTTATTTTTAATTTTTTTTTGTGATAGGATTAAGATACTTAATTACAACAAAAATTAGTAGGACCTAAGTTATGTAGAAATTTCAATCAATTTTGATTAATAGTTTTTGCGAAAAAAATTTGTTTTTTATCTCCAACGATTAATTGAGTGAAAATGCTTCAATTGACTTGAAATTTTCAGAAAAGGTAGACTTTTTGTGTATTTGCTTACGTAAAACGAATATAAATAAACTTAAAAATTATTATTAATAAATCAACAAAAAAAGGTAGTCTAAAATTATGTTTGAAGAAGCTAAGTATCAATCTATTAGCAGCGGTTTTTTATTTTTTAAATCATAAAACGTGCTTGGCAGCTCTTAAAATTCAAAATAGTATAAATCTTAAGAAAGTACACAAAATGAAATATAAAACTATAAAGATATAAAATTTTGATAAAAAATATTAGCGAAATGAATTTAAAAAAAATCTTGTCCTTCATTTTGGAAGGATTTTCTTATAATAAACTGAATTTTTGTATTAAGAATGAAATATTAAAATATAGCTGCAATCTTTAAAAATGTAAGTACATATTTTTTAAGCTACGCTTTTAATTATCTGAAATATACTTTCTTCAAGTTGCGAAAACCGTGATGTAGTATTTGAAGATTTTCATTTTGAAATAGTTCCAAAATAAAGCTTCGCACTAAGAAAGCTTTTATTGCAAGCACGTAAAAAAGCGATGAATTTTTATATTTGCGATTAAAATTAATTCTTGCAATTAGAATTAATACGCACAGTACAATTGATATAAGAGGCAGCAAAGTTTAACGTGAATTTAATTCAACAAACGAGATGTACAACCATCTTGTGTGCTTTATAAATGGGGCGCGAGATAATTCCCAAACCAGCAGGTTCACCAACGCCTTCTCTTCCACCTCAATTTATAGCCTCAATAGAAAGACGTTCTCTCTCACCCACTCCCGCTCGAATGTTTCTCCTACATAATAATTTTTCAAAGAATGAGGCTAGAAAAGGAGGCGGAAAGCGAGAGGGGGAGAGGAGTCCAGCGATTTTTCCATCCGGAAAATTTTATCCCAGGAGAAAAATGCCCCCGAATTTCCGCGTACGCTCGCCAGGGGTGCGCGCTCGCGGGAAACGCAGGAAAGGCCGGCCTAGCCGTTCGCGTATCTTACATAAATTCATGAAACCGATAATGCTCGCCAGAGCGCACTGGCTGCATAAATCACAAGCTATGCTGGCACCCCCTCTCCCTCCTCTTCTTTATAACCCGAAAACATGAATCTCGCGAGTGCATTCGGCAGAGTGCCACTTTCAAAATTGCCGTGAATGAAAATTAGTCCCGCGTAACTCGTAGACTGTGACTTTTTTCTTTTTAAATCTTTGATTATGCGGTACGGAAGCAACCGGTGAAGAATATTACAAAGGAGATATTCATGGAGGGGAGGTACTGTGTTTTATAAAATAAAGATTACATCTTTAGGTCTTTGACGTCTCGCGTTTTTCTGCGAACGCTGCAAGCTCATAACTAAGATATAGATAATCACACAAAGGCTCGGGTGATCTCGAGCTATACTCTATAAAATGGAGTATTTCAAGACACGTACATGAGAGATATACAAAGATTGCTTTATCATCGAAGGATGTAACCCAGATCGATATGTTTTATTACTTTACAATAGTATGGGTATACACCTTTTTTTACTTTAATCACTTTGGGCTTGGAAACATATCATGATTCATTCAAAACATTAAAACTGACATTTTCTTCATATATTTTTAAACTTTTAATCTTATTGCCATATTAATTTCTACTTGAATTTTTTATTTATATTCAAAATGTATATCGAAATTTCCCACCATTTAAATTTTTAATTTCCGAAAGCAACGTCGAAGCTTTAACGACGTCGGCAGCCGCGCTAGCAAATATTAATGCGGAGTTTATAATCCTGCAAATGAAGTCACCTTAACGCTGGCCTCGCAGCATGTAAATTTGAGCGACACTTGCACGACCCACGCTCGAGTACGAACCATTTCCGATGGCACGACGCTGTAAGTCGTCGTTGCAGGGAAAGTTACCCATCCGGTCACCAGCTGTTGGGATGCTTTTTCACGGCATAAAGCTTACCCCCGCAAACAACGGCGAAACATCTTGCATATACCCTTGTAAAAATGTCAAAAGTGACGAAATGTTGCCGCTGTAAAGAATATTTTGTGTGTATTTTCTACTTCGAATTTTTACTACATTTCTTCACTTCTTCGCACATGTTTCCTTATGTTTTTTCGAAAGCTCCACTGGGATAGGTTATTTTCATTTTTTTTCAAGGACAAGTGTAGCTGCTTTAATTTGAATTAAAATGTGCGAGCGAGCAAATAAAAGTGTTTTTATTGCTCATTAAATTTATCGTAAAAATGTTCTAATTCGCTCTAATTTCGCCTTTTATTTGTGTGTGAAACTAAAAAGGAAAGATGTAGTGCATTCGTGGAATGGTTTTATGATAGTAACTACAAATTTTGCCGGTATATTTTGCTTTGTTTCTTAGAAGCCAACGCATTACGGTGCACTTACCATGAAATACACTGCACTCGATGACAGTCAAAAATAATCCAAAATGCGACCGAGCCATTAGTGTCTCTGCAGAAATGAATGTGCTCAATGTCCTATATACTTGCCGTTGTAAAAAATCGCACCACTATCTTTTTAAGGACATTATGAATCACTCTCCGCTACTGAGCGAATAAAAACGAACTTTATGTTTCGCCCTTAAAAAATAAAAGTGCAGCGAAGAGAAAAAAACCTAAATTTAGAGAAAAAAGCTCGCGCGATATAAAAGGGCAAGAAGGCAAAAAAAGAGTCGACTCCGAATGATTCCGCCGCAACGATGCCCCGTTATTGGGTGAGAAGCGGAGCCCGATGAAAAAGAAGACTCTATTCATCGATTAAAAATTGGCCCCATTTTTCCGCAGGCGCGAGCTCCTTCGAGAAGTTGCGGAGACAATTAAATTCCTCCGGAGCTTTTCCGTTCTCGAGGAGTGACGCGCGCCGGCTGCCCTTCCGTTTGATGCTTCTTCGGGCAACTAATTATTCTGAGTAGTGCGCGACATTTGTCACTGCGGCGCACCGAGGAATGTTATTTCCGCTGAAAAGAAGAGGAAAAAGGGATGGAAAAATACCTCCGCCCGGCAAAAGCCACGTCTCCGAGAGCTTTTCCGGAAGACACCTGGCCAAGATCAATACGAATGCCGAAGTGGTCGAAGTGTTGGGCAAAAAAAAGCTTAATCATTCCGAGGGCTTTTATTCTCAATTTCCTTCACTCTCAAGCAGTGTCACCGATCCTTTATTACTCTTAACGACCCTTTAAATCGATATTGCCGCTTTTTTTGTATTCCTTTCAATGTACAGTATGGACTTGTATTTTATTAAATAAAATTTCACCATTTTTTTTTTGTTAATCGGTTGATACTTGAGAGTCGCTTATAATCTGTCCTTGTATTACCAATTTATTCTGATTCGATAACCGGTTTAAATCATTAATTTTTAATAAGACAAGATGTATAGTGCATTGCGATGTCACAGCTGTTCCGTCGTAAACTTGAAAACACAGTCGACTTGCGATCGAAAGGAAAACTTTGTATGCGTTACGTATACTTTTGTAAAATATGAAAACAGTGCTGGTCGCCGAGATACCTAAGTCCTTTTTCTTCCTCGCATACGAGCTTTCTGAATTATTCAATACGATAACAGATTATTTGCTACGTGTCTCATGCCAATCTATCAATTATACGAGAAAAAAAGTGGACAATAAGTATAAGAAGATATGCGACACACAACGTTTGGAATTTTTAAGTAGTTTGTTGTCGGGATTCCTACGGCGAGGATTAATCTTTATTATATTTTAAAATAAAATTTTTGACAGACCTGAACTGATTACTGTTGAATATTGCAAAAGCTTAAATTTTTTTCATACCGTTACATCTGCTAAATTGAATATGTATTTTTTTGAATTTATGAATATGCATTTTTCTTTTAGAGTAGGTATATATATATATAAATGGTGGTGTCCCTTCGCACAATAAATTTACATATAAAGTTGCACGATAACGGCGACTATACCCTAATTTAAATTATTGTTCCGCTTACTTTGTACTTAATTAAATAAAGTGTGCCATTAAAGTTTGTCCTAAAAGATTTTCAATTAGGACCTTCCAAAAGGAATGCGTAAAGTTGAATTAAATGCGGATAAAGAGATTAAAACCTAATGGGTATTATGGATTTAGTGGATTTTCGAAAAAAACTGGTAAAGGTTCTATATAATTCAAGGATAAAACGGATAAAGATACCCTTAGATTAGGAAAGATACGAATCACACTTCTTTATACTCAAGTTTCTTTCCACTCTCATAAAAATATTCGTTCTGAGAAACTGACGAAAATTTTTTATTATAACGCGATTGTGAATATCTTTAAACAAAAAATAATATTTTTCCCAGTTTCATACAATATTTTTTTGTCACTTTCAAAATAAATTAATAAACAAAAATAAATAAAAATTCTACACGATCCCGCGGAGCTTTAATTGGACGATAACGCAAGAAAAAAAACAGTGGTGATACCGTTAAGAGAAGCGATCGGGCCGTTTAATCTGCAATATACCCTTTTCCGAGCGCGAGCAACAAAGATATTCAAGTGCCTGAGGTCAATCCACTCTACTTCCATTACTCGGGTCTCGCATACAAAGGCACACCTCCGATCGGAAGCTTCGTCAGGAACTTTAAATGTGCAGTCACGCAAACAGCGTCCACGGATTGCTGCAAGCTCCCCGCTCCTCCCTCCTGCTCCACTGCACCTATACTGCGGGGGCGCGCGTGCGTGTTGGTGACTCCAATTTTCCACGTAGCTGGCGCAAATCGCGCGAGCCGCTCTCCGCCTCTCCATATCCGGGCTCGCCGTGCCTCTGCGAAGGTCAGTGGAAACTGCGGGGACCGGAAAAACATTACGCACGGCGCCGCGACGGCCCTTTAGCGGGCCTCCCTAACGCCCGAGGAGTCAATGATTGCCAATTTCGCGTTCCTCTTCATTTTAATCTCCCGTATGACCCTCTTCTCTTTTTCCTTGTTTTTTTTCTTTCTGCTCTCCTCTCCGCCGCGCCTGCTTCGTTTTCATTTCAGCTCGACGCGCGCACCCCGCACGGGACGTCGGTGCTTGGGTGCGGCGGCGCGGGGCGTTGATTGAATTTTCGACCGCCGAGTGACGGCAAATAAGTGCTCGACATACACATCGATTAATGCGAATGAGTTGAGGGCACTTACTGATCTTTACTTTACTTTTGACCGTTGAATTGAATTTACTTTTGGGATCGTTTTTTTTTCTTACGCCTACTGAATTTGATTTAATTGACTTTATTTAAGTATGATATTATATAAGGACGTTTTTATAAGATTCATCTTATATTAACTGTTATTTCGTTTCTTTTTATTTTATAAAATTGGCGGAATCTGATAAATTCATAATAAAATGTATCGACATTTTATTAAATGCCATAAAAATGAAGAGTAAATTAGCATAGAAATATATAATAAGGATTTTTTAAGCTTCATCTATTATACTTATTATTTTGTTTCTTTTTATTTGATAAAATTGGCAATGCAGATTCTCACAAATTTACAATAAAATGTGCAAAAAAAAAATAAAAAAATAAAAAGTAAATGAATACAGAAATGTGATAAGATTAAAATGAAATGCGTAAAGTTACTTTAAACATTAGTTTACTAAAAAGCAGTCAGGAAGAAATCCGCGAATTTCTAATTATTACGGTGGGATGGATAATTTAAGCATTTACCGCATTTTTTCTTCCGTAATCCCTTTAGACGATTCTTAAAGAAACAGAAGTTGCAGAAGACTAAAGAAAAGGGTTACGGAGAAAAGGGTGGGTAAGAAGCCCGACGACATGAGCTTGTTAACATCTTAACCCCAAGTAAGCTTTATCTTTAATTGTGTCCTTCGTTAGGCTCGGAACGCGCAAAGGGCTGAGGGGTGTGCTCACTTCATCATGGCGCATTCAGTGCCTCTCCATACACACTTTCAGCGTTATTCAACTATATTTGCATTGCGCTACTCGACAATCGTTCGGAGAATATAATATTCCACTTCCTCACCGGAAACGGAGAAAAGAAGAGCATTTCATTTGCTCGCGGACGCGTGACCCTATTTTCCGATTCACACGCATTGTTACTTTATTGGAACAATGCCGCGGAGGGGAAATCGAAATCGAATAAGTGCGGGCAAAAATTTCGGTGAAATTTAATCCCGAGTCCCTTTTGTGAAGGATGCGCGTGGATTGTTGATTATTGGTTTGCTGAGTCTCTCTTTCCTTGTAATGCGGAAAGAATATATAGGAGCAGTTGATTAATAAGCTCGTATTTATGTGTACAGACTCATCGCAACATTGTAATGTGTCAATGGCTTTCCTTTTGTCTGGTTTCATTTATTTGTACATATTTATATACGAATATACGAAAATAATGATAAATTGAGAACATTACAAGTAAAATGCATGACGGAAGATTAATTGATTCATGCACATAACTAAATTGTTTATTTCAGCTTTATATTGTAAACTTTGTTTTAGTTGTCGCGCGTGCAAAATTTTCAAACATTCTTTTTTAATACCTTAAACAAAATTTAAATGGAAAAATAAAATTGGAATTAATTTTCTGTACTCGAATATAAATGAAATAATAAATATTCATAAATCATTGAGAAAATTATAAACTTCAATTTACCACGTCATTTCCCTAATAGCACACAACGTTTTCAACGACGGTTTTGAAACGTTTTTTTATATCCGCAGACATATAAGACATTTTAAATTTTATAGAATATTTTTTTAATGTTTTTTGGACATAAAAACGTTTTGTGCTATGTTGATCGCTCAGGATTGTAATAAAATATTTATAAAATATTTATGCGCTGTCAATTGAAAAACCAAATTTCATGAATTATTATTTAAATAACAGACGTTAAAAGTGACGGTTAACACATAAAATGCTAATTTTCTCTTTTGAGATCGAAATATACATTTTAAATTGTACTCAATCTTTTTAAATTGCATAATGCGCGCTGATTTCAGTCCCATACGTGAAACGCAAATAAAATCTCCAATTAGTCAGCTGATTAATTAAAAAAGTGGATGATAAAGTTTAGCCTTCTAACTTGCCATTTACCGGACGAAAAAAATTAAAATCATTTTTTTTCTGCTGCGTAAAAGTTATTCACATTTAAAACTTTGCGGAACATGGAAATTAAGCGACATTTGAAGTTTCAACGTTAAACAAAACGAGCGTCACACTGATACGTGGGTGTGTACGTGCTCGACGAAGCTTGAAGCGCAAGTATGTCCAGAATCGCTTGGCATAAACTTGGAGTTTAGATGGCATAGTTGGTAGAATGAAAACTAATGCTGCGTAATTTTTTAAGCTTATTCTTAATAAAAACTAAATATTAAAGAAAATATTTCATAAATAAATAAACGTCACGACGCCGTAAAAGTAAATATTTCACGTATACATGGCTTTTGTGCATTTCACTTGCATTAGCGCAGCTTTATTAAATCAATAAACAAGTTTAAAGTGAAAAATAGCTTACAAAAGATTAGATTAGATTAGTTTAATAAAAGCTTTCATTGACTACAATTTTAAAGATTGTGGTTATTATAACAGCTTAATATTTTTAATGAAATCGTGCTAAAAAATACACTTAGAAATTTTGTATCACCTCGAAATTATTATTAAGAATTAATGAACGTTCCATTTCGTACAGCTCATAAAATATTCTATATTTTTTCAGACGATCTACTGGAATAAATATATATAACCATTAGAGCGAATTCACGTTACATTGATTTTCTTTCTTCCTCCGTTTCTTTTTCCGCTCAATTACCCTGATACGCAATGACGTAAGCGATAAATATACATTAAGATTTTAAAAGACACGACTAACGCGTCTTCGACGTGCGTTAATTCATACACACCAAAAGCCGTCCTAAATTGAAATAACAAAGAAAATCTCTCAGATGAGTAAATTTTTAACGCGGCCAAATGGATGTCCAGTCGATCGACAATACTCAATAAGTACATAAACGCAGCAATCAATTTGTCCAGACGCAGAAATATTGAGGCGCGTTCGTTAAAAAGTTAAAGTACACAAAAAGGGTGGCTACGAATAACGCAGGCTCGTGTTCGCGCACAAAAGGATCGGCCGAGTGGTCTCGAACTCGGCTCGGCCTCCTCTCGCCAACAACGACCCACATTTTTCACTTTTTTACGCCGACGACGACAGGATCGCATTCGGCTCTCGTGTGACAATCGAGATGAAGAATCTTGCGGTTAGACACGTCGTCCGCCGCGGCGCACGCTCCGCACTGTAGGGCTCTATACATATATATATATGTATATATATATATCTCTCTATAGATAGAGACAGATAGGCGAATATAGATATACAGACATGTGTAGAAGAATCGGAAAGCCCTGCTCGGCTTCTAGAGATCTGTCGGGAAAAAAGAAGGCTGAAAGAAGACGAAGAAGAAAAAAACGAAGCGGAGAAAGCGAGAGGAATCCTTGAGGAACATCGCCGCCTTGTCCTCGATCGTGACGTCTCTCTGTCGAGAGTCGCTCCTTTACATTGTTTACCGGCGAGGAGGGAATTTCAATCGCCGCGAGGTCGTCCTCGGCTCGAGTCGTCGTTGCGACGGGGGCGCGTGCGTATGCTAATATCGTAGAGTAAAAAAAAAGAGAGAAAAAAGAGGGGCAGTCGTAGTCGACGGGAGTCACGAGGGCGACAGGTTATTGATTTCAATAATTTTATGGCAAAGGAGGAGTCTGTACTTGGATTGAATTCTCGGTTCACTGGACTGGGACGCGCTCCTCTCGGATGTCGAACTCTTGCGTTAAAAAATTTAGGGTGCATCGATTCGCATTCGAAAAATTTTTTCTCGCACCAATCCTTCTATATATTTTTATGTAATATATATTGTCAATTTTCACGATTACCGGTGGTTGGTGTAATTAGACTCGAGCTGGCGGCTAATTAAAATGATAAATTCATTAAGGCGGGATGACGAAAATTTAATGCGAACAATAGATATATGAATTTATCGGTGCTTTAATCTCACGCGAGATCTGCACACGGTTTCATATTCACGCTACATCGCCCCCGGGACGGATGTAGGTTAACTAAAATATTCAGCGACAAAATTTTACGGCTGATAATCAATGCAATTAAGGGTCAAAGCTATTTTTACGACGCTCGCAATTAGCTATAACTGACGGAGCTAGATCCTCCGTACTCTTCGCGTAAAAACTTAAAAAAAAAAAAAAAAAAACAGCACGGCTCTCGCTTTCCTGCAGAGTTTATCGTAAAATATTTAATCTACTTCCTTTTTTTCTCCCAGAAAAATATGGGAATGATGAACGAGCGCGAGGAGTTTTCGCGAGAACGAATCAGCCGCGCGGGCACAAAAAAAGGCGCGAAATGAGTTAGCTAAGGTGTTTACACTTTACAGCATCAATAACAAAAATTTCAGGAGAGCTCAAAGCTCGGTGGGCGAGAGGCCAACGAGCTTCTTCCCCTCGGCAGCCGCCGCCGAGCTCACGTATTTTCTGCAAACTTAGCGGACGAAGAAACTTCGCTTCTGCACTTTATTTGGTTTTCTCGCGGGTGAAATTAATTCTTGAAAGTACGCGCGGGCAAGCTTCTCGTGTGCGCAAATTTTTCCACTTTATTGTTCTTTGATTTTTTGCCTTTTCCACGAAAACATCCTATTTTTTTGTTTCTTTTTTTTTAAAATAATTTATTAACCATATTTTGAGTGTTTCTGCTGCGATATTTGGCATATCGATTTTGTACTCCAATGAATAGATTTGATTATACGATCGTGACTATTCTGAAATGTCTAAATATTTTAACATTGATAATAGCAAATTTATTCAGAATAGCATGTAGTTATGTAGTTCTATTGTGTATAACTTCCTGGAATTCAGTGTAATAGGTCAATGAGATTAAACAAATTACATGTTTATTTAGAGGAATACTGTACATATGTATCATTAGAGTTTCAAGCCATTTTAAAGATTCTTCATATCAATAATGTAATAAATAAAAAAAAATTTTAACAAATTCGAGACTAATATATAAAAGAATAGATTATTAAAACAACTGATTTTTATACGTTGTTAAATTAAACTGGGTCACTTTTGCAAAAGTAATAATATTCACGTATAAGCAAGTTCGCTCATTCTGCGTAGAAGACTTTTGACAAAACGAGTTAGTGGATATTCACTTTGAATAAGTCAATTTTCGTTTATTCGAACTAACAAAACTTATACAAAGAATTTAATTCTCACAAATAAAGTGAAATAAAATTAAAAAAAATAATTCGCATAATCTGTGTAAGTTGCGAGATTACACTGAACGTATAGATAGAATAGACGACTGTATAACACCTCAAGTTTCGAAGTTCGATTAAAGTTCGATTAAAGTTGTATAAATAAAGGGCGGGGCAAAATTTTGACGAGCAAAAAACTCGAATATTCGGGGTTCTTTTGAAGCCGTTCAAGTGGCATCGCAATAATTAGGCAGGCGATAATGCAGGAGCGGCCGCTCCCAAGAGCGGCAAAGTCCCCAGCTCCGCGCGCGTAACTTTCATAAACTAATCAGAGATTTTCATTAAGGGCCACTGCAGCAGGCGCAGCTTCAAGTGCCGCGCGCATTTATAGAAACTTACGTAGCCCTCGAAGATTACTGCTCCGCTGGAGTCGCGCAGAAAATTTGCATGCCAAAGTAAGAAAGGAGGCACGCGCCCGCACTCTTCTCACCTGTTCACACAGACATTCCGAGAAAATATGTGTACAGCTGTTATAATCTGTTCGCTGAAGTGAAAATTTTCATATTTATTCGAGATTAATAAATAATGTCGTTCGCCAAAATCAACTCTGCATACGTTTAATAATTAATTTAAAAGGATGTGGTTCGCGGGAAACAATTATTTGGACGGCTTTAATTAAATGTTAATTTGTAAATTGCACTAGAAGTTGTTTTAATACTATAACTTAATAATTTAATGAAGGTATAAAATCGTTTCCTTCATTCTATAATTAAGAATTAAAGTTCTCGTACAGCTCGAGCAAATTTTAGTCTTCTACATACACTTTTTACTCGATAAAGTTTAAATGTTATTCTAATAAAAAAAAAAAAAAAAAAGATAACGAACAACTATCAGTAATATGTATTTGATATAAATTAGCGTACGAAAAATAAGTGGAAACGCACTAAGAGAAGAAAAAAAGCGCAACACCATTATCACAGGCGAGTATAATAATCTTCCGGCTGATCTGCAGCATCGTGCTCGCGTTAGTGCACACGAATCGATGCACCGTTGCACCCCGACGATTCGGCAGCTCGGACACGCAAGAGAAAACAGCCTAATTAGCTTGCACGGATAGGAAACGTCTTCGGATTATCTGGTCGTCGAACTCCGCCGGTGCACAAACGCTCGGGCAGGTTGCTACGTTACGAGTGGCTCACAACAAATGCTATTGATCTCTTCAGAGGTGTTCCCCGTGTGTACACTGGCGGAGTAACGAAGAGAGAGAGGATCACGTGCAGACCGTCGACGCTTCTCCGGCGCGCAATCATTGATTAAACAATCCGCTCGTCGACGAGCGATGTGTACACTTTGTTTATCTGTGGGCCCGCATGTGCGTGAAGAATGAGAGGGAAAAAAAGAAACTGTTGCTGAGTACGTGACTCCGGGCAACGTCTTGAACAGTGCGAAATCGTGGGAGACCCACGGCAGCGTGTGGAAGGAGAGCAGAGTCATTTTGTATTTAGGTAGTTTATGCTTATAGACTATGGCGAATGTGCCCGCAGAGAAAAATTCATTTATTATTTTATCTATTTATTTGTTTTGCGAATACGGACTTGCTTAAATTGATTTATACGCAGAAGATTAGGCACAAATTATTGCAATATTTGTGGCAATTTCATATGTATAGAATGAACTGACAGATTTTAGATAAGCAATTAATAAATAGTCAAGTTAATTCTTCTTATATGAAAAGTATTAATAGTTTTTAGCTTTTAATAGTTTCTACGGGCGTATTAAGCTTTTTGTGCGTTTAACGTTCAATTTGCGAAATTTAATTATTTTAATAAGAACAATATCATACTTTCTTTAAAACATTTATTAAAATATATATTCTTTTTTGTTTCAGGTAAGTTTACATTCATTACCGATCCAATACTCAAATCTTTGGGTAAGTTATTTATCTATAAGAATTCCTCGTTCTAATAAATACACGTCGTAAATTTTTTACTTAAAAAAAAAAAATAATAAAATCAGGGAATTTCTAATACTGAAATAGTTTAAATTTTACATCAACCGATAATCCAATAACCGAAAATAAAAAGTCAGACATAAAATCGTAGATTTACTTTCATATTTATACGAAATAAAAAATTATAGAAAAACTAGAACCCATTCTTCTTCTTCTTCCCAACAAAAACACTACAACAAATCGATCGACCTCGCAGTTGCTCAACAAAAAAAAAAAAAAAAAAAATGCACAAAGCCATCCGCGCACTTTGGTACAATCGTCGCACTCGAAAGCCCCAGATATATAAGGGCCGCGCAGTGCTGCGTCGGTGGTCCGCGTCGCGTCCAATCAAGGGCGTCGAAATGGATTAATAACGGCGCGACTCGTCGTCGGGAAACAAAGGCGAGCATAAAACTCGCGCGCGAACTTTAAAAGGCCGGAGCGCGCCGCGGCCGCACTTTTACGGCGGCGGAGCCCGCGATTGTTCGCGGCACGGTTAACGCGCCCCGCGACCCAGAATTCGCCGAGGCGCGCGCAGACGCGAGCACTTCGCCGCTCTCCCTTAGCATAGTCCGCCGCCGCGGCGTTCTCGGGGTTAACGCCGGCTTCCGCTGATGGAACTTGGACAACAATGCCAAGCTCCGCTGCCGCGATGGATCGGGGCGGGCGGGAGCGCGCGAAAACAAACGCGCGGGGGAGCCATGCCTGCGGCTGCGGAGCTGCTCGCTCTCTCCGCGGGTAATTGACGGGGACGGGGAAACGACGGGATTTGCATGATGCACTTCTCCCGGCCCGGACGATTTGACAATGGCATCCCCTCCCTCATCTCCCGGGGCTCTTGTGCGCTTCGTGGCTGACCGGATTTTTTCTTCTTTTTTTTTTTTAATCGGCGAGGTGGGTGCTTGAGTGGTTTGCGGAATCGTTAATTATGAGGTTAATGGGGGTCTTTAAGCGAGGTCTGCTTTTAGAGGCTGTTGGTTCTTCTTTATCGGTGGAGATAAAGATTTTGATAAGAATTTAGTTTGAAGAGCGATCGGTTTTTATTTACCTTCTCGTTGCACTCTTGAGTGCCTTTTCACGAGTGTTTGTTATGTGCAATGTGTAATTTTCTCATTAACGGTACAATTGCAGTGTATCTCAGTTACGACAGCGATATGTAGGTCCGATGCTTTATTGGGCTTTATATTCCATGAATAAATCATATTAATAACGTGCATCAAAATTTCGGTCCTCATTTCGGCGAAAGATCGTTCGGGATGAGCTCTCAAATATTCATTTTGATATTCGACTAAATGTACCGCTCAAAGCTAGTTCTTTTAATAAATTTAATGCCGGGCCTTTAATGCGCATCATATATTAATTTCCATTAAAAATCGTCATTACGAGGGATATTAAAATTACTTTAATTCGACGGGTAGGTACGCATTTTTAATATATAAAGATGGGCATATCCGACGCGTTCCTTCAATGCCATTAATCCAATTAGCGCAGCAACGAAATGCATTTCATTCAGAACTCTATCAAATTTGCATTTCTATGAATACGAAATCTGCACTTTTACATAAACGTATTCTAAATTAAATGAAAAATGGATTTTGTTTTCCTCATAGCGCAGCACTTCTCGCTAAATTATAAGCACAAAATTCCGCAAACAAAAAAAAAGGAAGCTCTCATCCCCGGCCGCTCGAAAAAACAGTCATTCGAGTCCAATATTGAGAACAACACAATCAACCTTACAATGGAAAGGCCCGTCGTATATTCGTCATTGTTAAGCCTATTGCTCACCTCCCCCCTCTTCTCCCCCAGCCCGGCATTGAATATCCGACAGTTTCATCATTTTTGCCGGGCTCGTACTGCGAAATACATTTTTATCAAGTATTCATGGCGCGGCGCGGCTTTCCGCGCCCATTTCCATACACATAGTCGATTTCGGAATTTTTCTATTTACGTGCGCCGCTGCGGGGGCGATTTTCTCGTTTTCCCGCCCGACGCGGCTATTTGCGCTGGCCCCGGCGCGCGCGTTTGCTCGAAAAATGTACGTACAACGCGCAAGCGAGACGTCGAATGCACGCCGCCGCGAGAACGAGGATGCATATAGTTTATGCATTCGCGGGGCCGCCCTTCCCTCCCGCGACACGCGCCACCGAATATCCGGAGTATTTTCGTCGCTACGGCATTATCATCCACACGCGGCTGTTCTGACGCCTAAATTATTAACGGCGAACGTACGACGCGTCGTTGGCGTTTATGAAATGATTTGTCAGTGGAAGATTCTACTGGTACCTGTCGATGGTGAGGCGAGAGGGATTGTCAGTCTGGATCTATTATTCAAGAATGTTCAATGACAATTGGGGTTGAAGTGCAAATCATTTTACTTTGGCAACTTCTGGTCGCCTCTAACGAAGCATATTACAAAAGAGGCTTTTTTTTTGCTTCCTCATAGTGAAAAAAAAGTTTCTATAAAAACATGTTGAAGTTCGTTTTGAGTGTTTTTGGAAAATGTCTGTACGGATGTGCATTTTATTTGTTTTATCGAGCCAATTTCTTTAAAAAAATACATTTTAATTTTAATTTAAAAAAAAAATTCTTTGTAGCACGTGATTAATAGAGTAAAAATTATTATAAATAATCATTAAAAATATAAATAATTTTAATAACTAATTATAAAAATGAATGATAATTTAATGAATAATAACATTTTATTTGAGGAAATCTCGTGCCAATGAATTGTCAGCAATTTTTTAATTTTCAATTTTTAAAGCAGGAGAATGAATTCTTGTAGAATCTAATAAAATAGTGGTATCGTTGGTATGATACTCTAAATTTATCATATTTTGAAAGAATTTGTTTTACTTTAGCACTTGAAAAATGGCTAATTAAAATATGCTTTTTTTGCTTTCTCATAAAGAAAGCTTTGTGTTTTCTTCGTTTCAATCTGTAGTTGATTTTGGAATGAAGGTTTTTAGCTTGGCAAAATATGTATTCCAGTTGATACGATAAAAAGGTACCCCTCTCCATATTCATTTAAAAAATGAATAACAACTAGTCTATTAGCTATATCAATACATCGACATAACTATAACGTGTCACTACATCCAAGCAAGTTAGTCTGCAATAAATCAATATTAACTGTGGATAATAGATTACAAATTATTATCCCAATTAAATCCGATGTTTTTTTTTTTGTTGATTGGAGAGGAATACGTAATTATGGATTATCTATACTCACTTTTCTATTTCCTTCACTGGTTTATTATCTTTTTAAATTGTGTAGTATTCTACACTGGGAAATTGCTTAACAATTATCAACTTGAAACAATGAATTTTGTGAATGGTAAGACAGAACGACGTTTATTTTAAGAAAATCTCTAATATAATAATAACCCAAAATATTGTTTATTTAATATACTGAAAAATCTTTACTATATAATAATATTTTAATACCAGCTGATCAACTCAGATGTTGACTAAGGATGAAGCACATTGTCTTGCCTCAGACTATTACATAACTACATACAGGAAATGAGTAATAGATATTAGAATGTAATCTCTTTACCTTCAATGCATTGTTCTCATGGAAACAACGGTTTCAAATAAAATATTACGCAACGCATTAAAAAATTTATGTCACCCGCACTTGCGCAAAACTAAATACAACAAAATTCAAGCATCTACACCCGACATCCTACTTTTACCGTCGTAAGCGTAAAAAATGAAGCGCAAATCCGCTCAATTTTAAAATTGCCATCGCATCAATAAGAAAACACACACACATACACCCATTTTCGTGCAGTCGCGTCTCTTTTTCGAGTCGCGGTTCGCTGAACCGAGATCCCGCCTGGGCCAAAAAAAGAAAAAAAAACGAGCGGTTCGATTTTTGATTGCCCGGCAATTAAACAGAGCCATGCTCGCCTGTATACGAGCCTCGTTAAGCTTACAGCAGAACGCACGTGGCGGCGCGCAAGGAACTTCGGCGCACGCATAGGCACCGGCAATTACGCCGCCTCTGACCAACCGTCCGTGCATTCGCGAATCGCGCCGAGCCAAGCTGCTCGTTTTTGCCATAATATACGCGCGCTTCCACATAAACCGGTGGGCCACAGCCGCTCGGCGACGTCGAATCGTCGGAATTCTTTCGACGGGGCGAATTGCCGGTGCAGCGCTTGAGCGCATTTTACTTTATGGCAGGCAATCGGCGAAACGCTTCTTTCTTCGCGCGATTTAATGGAATTGGACAGCTCTGCTCGAATCACCGTTGCTTTAGAATAAAGCTAGGAGGAATATATTTCAATCAGCGAAGGAGGAGATTGCGTTTTGGGGTAGAAAGGCCTAGTGGCTAACGCGCGGTGGTATATAAAAGTCGAGATAAAAATGTCAATCATTGTATTGTTTTTTTTTTCCTTTTTTTATATTTTATGAGTGTAAGTCTGTTCTGGCGACGTTGCTATTCTCAAGGCACGTTCGAAACGAATAAGCTACTGCTCAGTGAAGAGAATAAAATTTTTTACTCTCAAATTTTCAAGTGCATTTTGTATTTCTCACCGAGTTTGCCTTACTGCACTTATTGCATCACTCTTCAAAATTTTCTATTAAATCAAGCGCGTTGAATATTTAAAATCTACTACAATGAAGAAAATCATTTTGTTGAATTCTCCTTATAAAACCACTTAGTTTATTTATTAAAATTTTAATTAAAGTGACTAAATATTTAACTAGATCGATTTTTCAATTTATGAAAAATATAAATAATTTATGTCAATTCAACTAAATATTCAGTTAAATCAATAAAATAACTTTGTAAGGAGGATTCGACAAAATTTTTAGTGGAATCTGCAACTTTTTCTTCAGCGTACGCAGTTAATTTAAAAATCGTTAGAGACTAGTGTTATTAAAAAATTACTAGTTTCTTGTAAAATTTACTGTAAATATTTTTAATATATCTTACAAATTTTGCTACAGTTCTTCTATAATTTTACGAAAAACCATTGTAAAATTGTTATCCAATAATATCAGTCTGAATGTTAAAATAGACTTTCCGTGGAAGCAGTGACATATACAACTGAAATTTTCTTTCAAATGCAAAAGAAATTTCTTATAGCTGCAGTAGCATAAATGAAGATCGAAAGTAGTAGACAGAGCGTCGAGTACGTTTTTTCATTTCCTCAAGCCTTCAACAATAATTGCGCACCCAGACGTTCATACTTAAAGTGCGCCACGATGACAAAGATAAACGTCAAGCGTAAAAAAAACGCAGCAAAGATTTTCTTTTTGGCATCGGCACGAGCGAGCGCTTTTAACGTCATGAATACTAATTGATGGCGCACATCCGGCGCGCGAAGGGATACGCGATATTAATTGCACGCTAATCCATTAACATAATTCGCGCGCACGTCCCACATATACAACCGGCGCGAGGAGCAATAAACGCGCGTCGCGGCAGATTTATTTAACCGTCCAAATTCTTCACCCAAAAAAAAAGATACAACGCGTCGGCAACTCGACGCGCTTATAAATCCCACCTCGTGGGCGAATTTCATGATTCTTGACGAACGAGAAATGGCGCGGCAAGGCGCGAAGCAGCCCTACCTTCCGGGGCGCACGAGCAACACTACAACGAGCGATGTTTATATGCTCGCGTGAAGTTTGGAAACGAGGGCCGGGCTCCCCGAGTGTTTAGTGCAAGAGCGCACCGCCGGCAAAATGTGCGCCGAGCGTGCCAAGTGCACGCACATATTAATTAGGCCGGAACAAAGTCTAAATTCGATGCAGCGCGGAGGGAGAGCACAGATGGTAATGTTACGACAGATCCACGACACGCTGATGCTGTACGCAATTGCACGCGCCTGATGCACACTTTCTTCTCGCTTTCGAAATGCTCCTGCGTGTGTACACTCACGCACACGCGCATATATGTACATTCATCCGCATGTATGCATATACGCGAGTTGCAATTAATAATCGAGTGTACTTCCGTTGGAAGCGAAGAATTATTGGATGCAGCAGCAGCGAGAAAAAGCAGTGGAAAGTCAAGTGGAAATGGGTAGCTTCCAACAGCGATTAATCTTTGAAGTGGACGAAGAGACAATAAAATGGCAAATCCATTGGAAGCCCGCGCGGGGGGGAAGGGGGGATCGCATGAAGCATTCATCGCGCAGTCGGCGGCGGGGCCTGTATACGTGCGCGGAAAATGAGAGATAAGAGAGAATAAATATAAGGGCGTATTAGCGTACATAAGTAAAAGGTATATGGGTTATGCAGAGGAGATAGGGGTGACGCGGCTCGCTTCCAAGCCGGAGACTGATATATTAATCCGATGCCGTAACCGAGTTCCTGGGGTAAATGAAGGCAAAGGATATCCGCGGGGACTTGGAACTTCAGTTTTACGACGTTGAATATATGTATCGCGATGGGAGCAGACGAGAGACGGAGTGCGAGGAGGAGGGGACGGAGTGAGAGGCGCAGCGGCGAACTTTGCGGATGTCCCTACTGCGAGTTACCGCGTGGAAATATTTAGTCACGTATAAGTCGCGAGGAGAATTTCCAAGAGAGGCTTAACCAATTGAAATCAAAACGTACAGCGCGGCTTTGATTTTGCGGCCAAGCTCTTTATGCATATATATATACATATCCATTTCGACCGTGACTTTAAAAGTTCCTTTTTTACCGCGAATGTAGACCAAATGACGCTTTACTTGGAGTTGATATGCGTTAAGGGATTATATATTGCGTTTTGTCGTTTTTTTTCTTTTTGCAAATGAGAGGCTTTAAAGTTTCACGGCAGAATTTCAGTTTGGACTTAGCCAAGTTTCCGCACGCATTATTAACTTTTATCAAGATTGATCACATCTATCTAATATCTAGTTGCACTTCAGTGGCAGACTTACAAAATTATAACTTATGAAAGTCTTTAGCAAACGTGACGCTCGTCTTAAGTGCGATTCTCTTTAATATATGCAGATTCATTTAAATTGACACGCTTTCGAATTTGTGATGAAGTATCTTATATTGCAAATAATTATCATGAATTTTACTATTTCTTTTTATCAAATAAGAGGCTTTCTTTTTTTGTTTGAAAAATTCACAAGATAAAATAGAATAGAATAGCTTTTTAATTGTAGATTAAGATAAAACAGTGAATACAACAGACAAATGAAAAACGTTATAATTACATAATTTTCGAATAAAAGCAACGATCCATAGAAAAAATACGTATGATATAATGTTTTATCTATATTCGCAAAAATTTTGCAATTCCACTAGGAAAATTTTATCCCCGATTAATCTCTAGAAAATTTAAAATTCATTGTAATACACATACGTACACGTAAAAGATAGTGCATGTACAGTTTAAATGCAGGCTGACTAATCCTAGCGAAGGGAAATTAAATTTTTACGAGCGTAATGTTTCGGCTACGTTAACTGAAACGAGCCAGTTAGCCGGCGCGGACGTTACGGAGAGACGCTTAATTTAATTTCGCTACAACTTGTTCCCTTCGCATGTATTTTTGGAATTCCAATTTGGAAGAATTGTCCGGTCGACAGCGAGCAAATAAAAGAAAGGCCATTTTCCAGCGGGAGACAGTTGCATGTATATATGCCGCATCAAAAAACCGTTAAGCCTGGCGTTTCGCGAGAGTCCTAATAACTACGACGATGCGCCGGCGCTGAATTTTCAAAGGCTCGCTGCAATAATGTGTCCGTCCGTCAACATGAAAATTTACATCGCCAGGTCCAGTTAACAACTTCGTCGTTCGTAATAATGTAAATCTTCCCCGGGGAAGTTGTTTATTTTTATTTTTTTTTCTCAAATTTTCTAAAATAAATATCAATTTCCCCGCGCTAAAGCCCCAATAAAACGTACCGTTGCGCATAATTTATCGGGGAACATTAAGCGAGATTTACCACGTCGTACGACCTTTGCAGTACACACAACGTCGAAAAAGATCGAAATGTGTGCGCGTGCGCGGCGCTCCTGCGGCCGCGCGGACCTGCGGTGATGAATCGCAAGTTATTTTGAGTGAAAACTGGTTTGGTAACTGAGCTATATTTACTTTTCTCAAGCGCGCGTCGAAAAATCATCAGTGACGTCGTCCTGTCTGGGTGAATGCCTCTTATTCCTTAAGAAACACATCCTGCGTGTACAAATATTTTTCTTGGAAATCAAGGATTTTACTTCTCTCTAAAGTTGAATTAGTGGAAATTCCACTAATTTTTTTAGCGAACAGATTTTCCACTAATCGATTAGTAAAATTAGTAAAATTCATTATCAATTAGTAGAATTTCACTAATTGAAATAGTAAAAAAAATTTCTACTTAGTTGTATTAGTGGAAATTAATAATTATAATTATTCACTATTTCAAATAGTAGATTTCCACTGTTTCCTAGTGGAGCACTTTGCACCATTCAAATTAGTGCATAGTCACCATGAATTAGTGGTTTTTCACTTATTTAACTTTGGAGAGTTCAAATGTTGATTTAAAATTTTTATTATTATTTTTTTGAGTTTCTACACTCATACGATAAAAGTATATTATAAATAATAAAATGGAGATATGTAACAGTATTTATGTTTAATTTAAATGAGCTTAAAATAATTGAAGTAATTTAAATAATTAATATTTTTCAAGTATAACGAAACGTCTTGTACATCACAATATCATCGTATGATATGCACTACAACGCTTTTCTGCTTTTGCTTTTATGCGTATACTTTCTTCTCTATTGAATACGATATTTAAAATGAAACTGGAGCACCAACTCATAAGTATCTCTGAAAACAGCCCCACCAAAATAAACATCGGTCCTTAAAATTATAAAAAAAAAAAATTATTCAAAGGAGCTCCATTCGTCTGCAGTAAATCGATGATACTAAAAGCTCTCCCCTTCGGCCGTTGTGAGGAGGACCAAAGCACGAATAAATAAAACCGCGGGAAAAAAATTGCCTCTCGCATGAAAATATCAAAGTATCAACCGCATAATGCCTGTGAGCGCTGCACTCGAGCATCGGTACTCGAGATGCACACGAAGAGGCGAAATTGAAGCGCATCGCGCAAAAGTGGCGGCAGCCCGATAGCTGCGACAAACTCGCGCCGAAATAACATTTTCACGTACATCCGTCGGGGTAAACACGTGGAGCATCGAAAATCTCGTCAGTGATTCGTCACGGCAGACTGAACTTTTACAGAAATCGAGCAAACTTCCTGCAGCTCGCCCGAGTGCACCCGCGAGCTCGGGTGTAATTCGGTTTCCGCATCCGGCGAGAGTCGCAAGCTTTTGCGGAAAAGTGGCCGGGACTTATTGTCACACTACTGCACCCGACATCGGTCCGCCCTTCCTTTTTTTTTTCTTTTTTTTTTGACCGCACGCGTGAATCCAAAAATTAAAGCGACCTTCATTTTTCACTTTTGGTGATAGATAGATAGATAGATAAATAGCCTTTTATTTTGCCTCAGCGGAAAAAAATAAATATAAGTAGGGGAAGGACGGGCAAGACGGACACCTTAAGGAAAAGCAGATAAAAAAATAAATTAAATAATAACAAATAAA
>JAWWEN010000020.1:8951621-8989155 GCA_035582955.1 Sycophila texana
TTTCACGGCACAATCGACCCCCCCCCCCTCCCCCTGTTGCGGTCGGCTTCTAATCACAGTGCAACTGCTCGAATGCACTTTGGCGCATCTGAGAGGGCGCAACTAACAAGATTCATCGATCGTCCCGCAGGAGTTCGACATCGAGATGACGAAGGTGGCTGGCAGCCTGGGCTTCACGCTGCGCAAGGCCGACAGCAGCGTCCTCGGGCACTACGTGCGGGCGTTGGTCCGCGAGCCGGCGCTGAGCGACGGGCGCATCCAGCCCGGCGACAAGATAATCGCGGTGGACGGCACGCCGCTGTCGCCGCTCAGCCACGAGGAGGCGGTCTCCCTGTTGCGCCAGTGCGGACCCCAGGTGCGGCTCAGGCTTTACCGGGACCTGGCGCAGACGCCCGTCTCGGCGCTCTCGCCCACCGAGCCCAACTATCCGACTATCCGTCCCTCCAAGGCCTGTCTCAGGTGAGCGCTTTATTACTCTTCTTGTTAAGCTCCAATTATACGATGTTTCTTTTTTTTTTTTTAAGGAGAAGGATGAAATTGTATTAATTTTTTTATGAAGGCGTTTGAAAATTGTAGCAACACACTGAGAGAAATACTATAGTATAAATATTGTAATAATTCTAGCAAAAATTACTAAAAAAGAATATTATTGTTTATAAGAATATTATTTGATTGAAAAAAAAATAAAAATCAATAAATATCTGTTAAAAATTATTGAAACTATTATAAAGTAGATTATAATGCAACGATGGGTGCCGATTCCAAAATTTTTTAGTAATTTTCGCTAGAATTTTCTCAGTTCAGAGAAAAGAAAATTAGTTCCTCTTGCTTAAGCTTGAGTTACATGACGTTTTTTTTAAATAAAGAATAAAGAAGGTATTTTATTTTTCACGAAGATGCTTGACATTGATAGGGATCCCTTATTATATAAAAATAATAGACGAGGTATCGGTTTTGCGATTGTATCTCGAATCTCGAATCTCGAAATTTGAACTTGATTTTGATTTTCGAAAAAAAAATTGAATTGAATGTCGAGAGAGAAATATTGTCATCACACTTTTGATGCGCTCAATCTAACTAGTACTCAAAAAGAATTTAATAACTGTAACAAAATTTTTCTTTAATGCTGTCTCAAGTAAATTCTATCTCTTAAAATCTAAACATTTCTTTGAAATTGAATTCACTTTACAGTTTCATTCAATATTTTATTGAAATTAATATTTTTTTCCAATGACGGAATGGTTTTTAAAAGTTTTTTTTTTTTGGTATAGAGATAATATTGTGAGAAAGTAATCGTAACATTCTAGTTATTGTAACATATATTTTTCGTTCTTGTAACTAAATGTTTATTTTCACGAGTTAATTGAGTTTGGGAAAAAATTGTTGTTTATCTTAGTCGATTATTGTTTGAGTTTAATTAAAGGAAGAAGAGCGGGTATTACTATGCCCTACAAAATAACATACATTATTTGTAGAAGGAAGAGAATTAAGGGCGAGAAAATTCATGAAAACACTTCATGTTTTTTAGCATTTACAAATACAATTATACCAGCCTTGATGGTGGCAATAGTCTCAAGCGATTAATTCTCCACTTCCGCACAAAAAAATTCTTTTATTAATAAATAAAATTTTATTATCCTTTTGCGAAACTATCCAAAACAGATGAAATAGAAAATAGAGTGTAAGGTAATCCTAAACTGTCGATTAGTAATGAAAAAAACAATTTATTTCCAGACAAGAAGCTGTCGATATGCTTCGTGATTTAGCGGTACGAAAATTGTCTCCAGGCACGTCCAGTGGTTCCAGCTGTCCCCGTCAATCCTCAGGTACCTCCTGCAATTCGCCGCGAAGGCTACGTAGACCAGTAACGCGATCCTCCACTGCCGATACGGATGAAGGTGCGCCGAATTTCAATGAATTATTTAGTTGTCCTCAATTAAATAATTCACTTAATTTTGAAAGACGTAATTAATACTCGTTATTTTGCAATTAGTCTTTCTATGATTACACGCGCTGCAATTCGGTGAAACAGATATCGGTAGCGACCCGGAAAATCACTTAAAACATTATCATTACGAATTCATCGTAAAAGTTTTATTGAAAACGGATAATTAAATTTTCAATGACACACGCGATAAAGATATTAATACTTAATGACTTATAGCACGTATATTTGTATAAATTTCCTGTTACGCGGTGTATATTTGAATGACAATCTGTCTGCTTTAATTAAATTGGTGTTTACGTATTATGTTGACGATATTCGGAATTAATTGAAATATTGAAATAAAAAATAAAGAAAACAAAGTAAATATAATATAATTAAAGAAATAAAGAAAATTATTTCGAGAATTAATAAGAAACAAAGAAGCTAATAAAAAGAATAATAGTAAACTAGACCTTACTGTAGCAAAACAACCGCTGTAGCGAAAACAAATTCGAAAAATAAAAAAAATCGTAGGGTACAGTGGCTTAATAAATTGTACTATTACGTTTACTGTTAGTACTGCACTAGAAGTGAGTGTACCAATATTTTTTATTTTTCGAATTTGTTTGTCCTTATTCGCGCGTAATCAAGTCCTCCCATGTAACACCGAATGAGAATCAGTCTGACGTAAGAGGCTAAATAAAAGGAATACTAAATGAAAAGGAAACGACTTACGGTGTACAGGCGGCAGTAGCGGCGGACGCAACAATCGGCACTCGCACGCGTCCACCTTGAGCCAGGAGACCTCGGACTCGGATCAGTGCTCGATCAAGACCCAGATCACGAATTCCCAGCCGGAAACCCCGGGCAATGACATAATCGACCCGCCGCCGCTCTACGACGTCTGCGACTCGAGCGACTCGTCCCACCGCCAGCAACAGCAGCAGCAGCAGCCGCAGTCGGCCGGCGCGCCCCGGCCCAGCTTCCTCGACCTGCGCGGCGCCGCCGACAAGCTGCACTTCCAGTTCAGCCACGACTCGGACGGCAGCTCGGACTACACGGGCCCCGTCATCGTCACCGACAACAGCGACGCCGCCAATCCGGAGTACTCGGCCGCGGAGTACAGCGGCACGGTATACGCCGGCCTCTCGAGCGACGAGCACGACTCCAACCTGCCCTCGGAGCCGGCCTCCATGCCGCCCCTGCTCACCGCCAGCAGCGGGCCCGCCTTCAGCTACAAGAACCCTGCCTACCAGAGCGCCAACCCGGCGGTGCCCGCGGCGCAGGCCACTGCCGGGGCCGCCGAGCAGACCAACGGCAAGAGCAAACTCGCTCACTCCAGCGAGCACGACATCCCAGGTGCCTACCCTTTTCACGCTTTAAAAAAGCCACTTTGCCGTTTAATTTTACAAAAATAAAAGTTAAAAAATTTATGTCACTTTAATAATAGGGGGTCTTGGGCCAAGGTGGGCCTTCGGGGCATAGTGGGCCATCCCATTGAATATGTTGCATTTGGTGTGAAAAACATTTATTAACAAGTTTCATTTAAATTAAAGTTTGTATTATTACCCAAGCGGAAATTTGGTTTTATGTACAAAAGTTTATAAAAGTTTTTGAAAGTTAATAACATTTGTTAGCTTTTATAAACTTTTATAAACTTTTATAAAAACCCTGATTTGAGACTTGACAAAAACTTTAAAAAAATTTATAAAAGTTTATAAAAGTTACAAACTTTTAAAAATTTTTATTTAATTTTAATAAGTTATTACATTTTTTATATAGCCAAAATGTAGCCTTACGAGTAAAACTTTAATAAACTTTTATAAAATTTTAATATATTTTTATATATGTTAATAAATGTTAATAAAAGTTAATCAAAGTTTTCAAGTATCACGTAACACCTTTTGACAAACGTACAAAAAGTTTATAAAAGTTTGTGTCGTTTATACTCATTTTTAAATTTTTATAAATTTTTCATTAAATCTCAAATCAGGGTTTTTATGACAGTTTATAAAAGTTGATAATAGATTACAACTTTCATTAGAAAATACTATTTCCGTCTAAGTACATTACAGTATTGCTATATATAATTTTTGTATACAGTAATACTGCAATGAAATAATACAGATGCTTTAATTTAAATGAAACTTGTTAAATAAATGTTTTTCACACCAAATGCAACATATTTAATGGGGTGGCCCACTATGCCCCGAAGGCCCACCTTGGCCCAAGGCCCAATATGCCCGAGTTTCCCTATAAAAAAGTAAAAAGCACACTTTTGCTGAGCCTTATTTTTACTAATTTTTAGAGCATAACTCTTTAAAAATTGATTAAAATAGGTTGAACATTTTTAGTTTTCTTTATTTTTACACTAAAGAAACATATTTACATCTTTATAAATTTGTGTTAAAAATTAAAGAAATTTGTTGGTGTTTCTTAAACTTTTACTCTATACTCTTAAAGCTTGATATTAGTTCGTTTCGTGGGCCGTTGAGGCGTTGAGGACGTTGACGGTCTTGTAAACCCTAAACCTTTTGTCTTGCTAAATTTGGTTGGGGTGAATTTGCACATTGTCGATTATATACGTGGAAAAGAGTTCGCTTCGTTTTTTAAATTCTAAGGGGAAATTCTGAAGCGTCTTGAGGATGTATATTTCTGGAGGGTTTATTTTATTCTTTATAGAGGACGTATCCAAAATGTCTTATCAAAAGGGAATGTAGTTTCCAAGACCCTTTTAAATCTGATAAAAGTCATGAATTTTAAACGAGTATGCTTACAAATTGTTTATTAACAAAGAAATCTGTATTTTTACTTCATACTTTAGATAATTTAGTTGTTTATCATTCATTTAACAGACTAGAGTAGCCCATAACGTTATTTATTATAAATGAAGTTGTAATAAATTAAAATCTGTATTTAAACTATAAATATTTAATAACCATCGGATTTTTTAAATCTAGATTGATATTAATTAAAAAAACAAGCAATAATAATATCAGATAATTTTGTGTCAGTCTTTTTGTTCAAAAATATATTACTAAATTTATTCCAGTTCTTTTACCGTGTATTTTACTTTTTGATATTTCAAAATGCAGAAGATAAAAGAGCGTTTAAAACGTATCATTTATATTGATTTACAGGTAAAGTCATGGGCGCCGATGATCCAGGCGGCAGTAAAGGTTTACTGAAATGGAAAGGTGTAATGTTCGCCCCGAGCGATAGCGACGAAACCGATGGGAGCTGCAAAATGCAAGAAGATAGGGATGCCATTGATTCAGCGGCTTTATCGAGCCTTTATGAACAAGGACATGAGGTAAAATTATTATTACCATATCCCGTTCGCTTTGAAAATGTTTTTTTCAAAAGATAATTCCATCGAAAATTCAGCGTTCCGCCACGCTCGGTTTTTTATAACAAAGAAAATTTCGAAACAAAAGAAACGTTTGCGCTACACAATTCGGCGCTGCTTTTATGACTTCAGGTGTTCATGGTCGAGCTGACACGAGGATGGAATAGTCGACTCGGTTTCAGTTTACAACCGGAAGGCGGCAAAACAGTGATATCCGTAGTCCATCCCGATAGCGTTGCTGCGAAAGATGGCCGACTCAGACAAGGCGATATTTTGATAATGGTAAATTTGTCAACATCACTTTTTTAGCACAAAATTTGTTTATAAATATTTCTAATGTATACGCACAAAACACGAGCTTAATTCTAAACCTACATCCTTGAGTGCTTAAAATAAAATATTTGTATATTTCGCACATTTTACACAATCAATTAATTTATCAATTTGTACTCCATTTAAATAGTTTAAATCATTTTATTCACGCATTTTCAAAAGAACCTCGAGTAACTATATATATATAAGTATGTGGGAATCTCCTACTTGGCGCACTAATTAAATTAAAATTTTTATTTATTAAATAAAAAATTGTGGTTGTAGGTAAATGACGAGAGTGTGGAGCACATGTCTACAGCGAATATAATCGACTTGCTCCGGAAAATCCGAGGATCAATAGGAATCACTGTGCTGAGGCGCAAAAAGGAGGACCCGTCGTGATGCTGAGACTACAAGTCCTTTGACATAGGCGTTTTTTAAAAAGTGCAGAACTTTCCGTTGCAGTTCCTGTTGTTTCCGCGTGTCTAACACATAAATTTGTAGCGCACTCTTACGACTTTTTTCTTTTGCGAAAAAAGTTTCGCAAGGAGATTTTATAGCGGCTTTCTATCGTGAATCGAAATTCAAACGGAAAGCTCGATAAGGAATAGACTGATCATTTCAAGCAATAAATATATTATTTAGTAAAGATTCTAAAGAAAAAAAATAAAAGCTGTACATACGATTGATTGCGTTAAAACTGTATCATAATTATGTAATTAACTTCATCGATGTCGAGTGCCTAGATGAAATCAAATTTTAGAGACGGTTCAAAAACTGCGTATACTTTAATCCAGAGAAAAGGAGGATGAACTGGTATTGATGAAAGAGTCGTTGCCCTCGAAACAAGTCGAAATAATAAATTGAACTAATAATCAAATCTTAATTAATCAAAAATCGTATTTAATGAAATCACATTAAATTAACATTGTAAATATATAGGAGTTTTAAAGGAAAAAAAGTTTAAATATCACTGAATGGCGATGTTACGGTAAATAATCTTATAGAAATCGAGTTTTAAACAGAACTTTTAAAATACAATTCAAGTCATCAAAAAAATAAAAAAAAAAGACAGATAAATTTAAGAGCTGTAACACTTAAATGAGCGTAAATTTTCAAACTAATTTAAGCAAATTTTTTTGCTACTTGTATTGCAACGCTACTTGCATAATATAAATACCTACACACGGCACCGCTAGGTTTTTTACAAATTTTTAGTGAAAACTTTTTATTATTTTTTTGATACTTGTATACACTTTACTCGTAGTCGTTACTGCTTCGAAAACTGCAAACATATCACACGGTTGACATATATACATTTGAATTTTCTCGTACCATTTACGAAATGGATTGTTAAAGTAAAATAAAAAAAAATTAATAAATATAACGGTTTCTAAAAGTCTGTCCTTTTCTGCCTGCGCCGTGGTCCACTTAATAAAAGAATAAAATTTAATCCAGGTACCACGAAAGCGTAGACTATGTAGCACTTATTCGATAAAAAATATATAAAGACTATTACAAGTTAATGTCGAACGATGTAGAGGGAAAGAAATATGCACGCGTTAAACTGTAGCTAGGAAGCGATAATATTATAAAAAATGCCAGGGTGCAACGTTCTCGTGCAAGATTTACGAAAAAAAGAAAAATAATACAAGTCTCTTCACTCGAAGGCGAGTGTATACATAAATTATAAATATTTAATGAATGTGATAGTTAGTTCTATGATATAGAAACGTCGTTAGAATCCATTTAAAATAAAAGGCTTTATTGGACGTTATAAAACGATTTAGCAAGAAAAAAAAATACAAAGTTATATATATCTATAAAGAAAATCTTAACGAAATACCAAAGTATAATCGTGTAAATAATCAAAGACATTTATTTTAATTCTATGCGCCTGAAAACACGAGCTCACTGTAACAGTTTATAAACTAGTGAACGATAAGGCAGCTCCTTGTTTTCGCAGTGTTAAAGTTCAATGCCTTTCTGTCAGACTGCGATGTTATCCTATATGAAATAAAGTTCAACGTCTTTCACAAATTATTGCTGTTCACTTTTTCTTCCCCTCGACTTCCTGATTCTCATATTTTATGTGCCTTTAGTGGCCTTTACATGTCTATAACGTAAAATTTATTTACAATAAATAAAGAGAAATACAAATTTCTCAAATAACTTAAAAAGTTTTATTACTTATAAAAATAAAGGTATAAATGTCTAGTCTTAATTTAGGCTCAGCCTCAAGTTTATGTACAGATATAAAAACAATAAACGTTTCAATTGTGATCCGAAGTAGTTTGTCGACGTCGCACTGGTCTTTTTGGTGGGTTTTGTATTTCATCCGATGAAAGAATTGTTGAGTTCACTTTCGATCTCCCTCTTCTACGCTTAAACGAGCCGTCAGAAGCGGCGTTTTTCAAATTATCTGGTGAAACGCTTTCCTGCAATTCCTCGGATAATTTTCCTCGACCCTTCTTCTTATTCCTACTTCCTGGTTCAACGATTTGACTTTCGGCAAAACGGGCAGGACGATTCCTCTTTCTTACTGGACGACGGACTGAAGATTCGTTGATAGGTTGATGGGAATTTTCATTAGCTGATAAAGAATAGTTTTCTTTTTCCGCTTTGATACCATTTGAACGTGATATACAGTCTATATTTTCACTAAAACTTTTTTCTGGTACATCCAAAGAAAATGTAGAAGCTACAAAAAGGATATGCAGTTAACTATGTTAAAAAGCGCTTATTATGAATAAAAGTTTCGAGAAAACTTACGTATATTTACATCTTCGCTAGAATCATTACCATTTATGATGTCGAAAGAAAAATCATCAAGAGTATCATTTAGTGCATTATCCACACTCTTTTCCTTTACTAGAATATCTTCAGTCTTTTCAGGTTGGCGACAGAAATCTTTTTCTTCTTGTAACGTTGATTTATTTACAGTAGACTCTTTTAACGTTCCGTTACTCCTGTCGATGACTTTAGTATTTGCCATTTTTTCTTTACAAACTGTAATAATAAATAAAATCCAAAAGTCTATTATAAATCAATGAATTATTAAGTAAATTAACTGCCGTTACATACGCTTATTTGCAAGTTCATTGGAACTATCGTCAAATGCAAAGTCATTAATAATTGCATTGCACAAATCCCTCGCTTCCATTTCGCGAGATTCTTGTTCTTCTAAAAAATTTGTTTTTGGTAAAGAAATTTTAGATTTATTTGATAATTTTGCTCTTTTCCGATGAAGACTCTTATTTAATATTGGGCTGGAAGGTACTTCATCGTCTGTAGAATCATCTGTCGATGCTTCATAAGTATTATCCATTTTTTCAGTCTCTTTATCATTTGCTACTTCATTGCTTTTAGAACTTGTTTGTGGTCTTTTAATGGGGCTCGATGCACAAGAACTACAATTCGAATCATTTACATTATTTAAAATATGTGGAAGGTCACTCCTATAATGTTGTAAGGGACAAGGTGCATCCGAATCTGAATCAGAGTCTTGAAAAGCAATTTCATTTGATGGATTGTAAGTGGCATTCTCTTCATTTTCTAACGTATTTTCTGTAACGTTAAATTCTGCAGAAGTGGTTGGCTTATTTGAAGAATCCTCAGATTCAGAATCTTGCGAATTGCCGCTTTCTATCTGTTTTTTAGGTATTTCCATTTTTCGTCGATTTCTAACTTCTTCTATGAGTTTGTCAAAACTTGATTTATTTGCAACTCCTATAATTACAATGAAAATAAAATGAACAATTAATGCATAAATAGTTTTTTTTTAGTAAATTTAGTGAACTTACTATAATTTTTTTGAGCTTCTTCAATTTTTTCTTCTTTGGCATTTCTCTCAACTTGAAAACGCTGCAAAAAAATAAATTAAATAATGAAAATTTATAAAAAAAATTAATGAGTTATGTGTCAATTAATATATTACAAATGTAGATGTTGATGTTGACACCAGAAAACTATCCATTTTCCGTTCCTGCTTCTCTTCCATTTCACACTGCCTTATTAATTCAGATATTGGTCTAGGGTCTACCTTATCACACTCTGCATTATAAATTGTAGTATATCTAGTAAAACGATTTTCTAAAGTTCTTCGATCTCCTTGAGTTGGTAATCCAAGTTCTTTTATTTTCTTACGTAATTCTGCATCTTTCATTACTCGCAGTACAAGTTTTGGTAAAGGTGGTCGCTTTGGTGCAGATCTGAAATAAAAATTTAATAAAAGAAAAAATTATAGAAAGATTAAGAGTAACAATTGATTAAAATTAAAATGTTCTTACGGTTTTGGTTTTTCTTGAATAGCTTCCCTCTTCAAACAAGCATCCAAATGTACATTAACATGGTTTACAGATATGTCCACTTTGCACACAGGACACTCTACTGTTTTTGAATTTTCAGATAGTTGGGGAACAGCTTCTTTTTCTTTTCTCTTGGGTGTATTAAAAATTTTTGCTACAGCTGGTAAGATTTTTTGAGATCTTGATGTACTTGGACTAGAAGCCTCATGGTTTGATGTACTTGGTAAATGAGTAGGAGTTTGTGGTTCACTTTGCTTAATTTCTTTTACTCTTGGAGATTCTGTCCCTATAACTTTTGGAGATTTTATAGCCTGACTATTTCTAGCAGGCCTAATTGGCGGTGAACTACATAGTTTGGATTCTCGTTGTGTTACTGAATTATACACAACTCTATGTTCTATAAGAGTTATTAATTTTTCTCGGATTTGTAAATAATGCTGTATAATTCCATCCATTGCTCTGTTAACGTATAAATCTTTCTCAAAGAAAACATGAAAACAGGCTGGGCATTGTGCTTTATAGTGTAAATATTTTCGAATACATAAAGAACAATCTAAAACAAACCAATTTTTTGGTATTATTTATATTAACTAAACTACTTATATATATGAAACAAATTTAATTGATTGTTTATAAATAATAAATAATTAATGATTGGAAAATAAGTATACAGAGTCATTATAAATAAGAAAAATTGGATATAAATAATTGAATATAAAATAACTTACAGTTGTGTGAGCACGGTGTCATAACCGAAGTGTCCATGTATTCGTAGCATATTCCACAAACCATAAACTCCTCGATTCTCTGAAAAAAACAAATAACATCAGTAACCCTTATAAGATGCATCTGCATAACAGCATAACAAAGAATGTACTTTGTGTGTTAACAAAGGAAAAACGTAATATCATAAAAGTACATTACTAGAATAAAAAAGAACTGATTAATGATGGAAAAGAATTGTATTTTCATACCTTTAAATCGCAATACTCCTCAGGCCAAGGTATTTCTCGTACTTTTGCCATTTCTATACAATGTATTTTTTGAGGTTAACTTAGACGTTTATCATAAAGTACTGCGATTTCCTTCTTCACTCTCCCGTTGTAATCAAGTAATTTATTTTACAAATAAAACTCGAGATTTTCTCACAAATGTGCATTTTATGTACCGTAAAATTGTGTTTCTTTTTTTAAATAAATAATAGAAAAAAGTTGATAGTTGCTTTACGGTTCACCACAAAGGCACAAAACGCCCGCCTTTTTCTTTGCGATAGAACATATAGAAGCCAATGCTAGTACAACTCACAGTAAGGTCAGTAACGTAACAGCTGTCTGTTGCGCGCGCACCGCGCACTGAGCGCCTTTCTCGGTCGGTAAGGTAGTGTGCCAACCTAACCATGAGAAGATGTAGGTAAAGTACAGTGAGCATCTTTTTATCAGGGATTTACCCAATTCCGATATGGTGACGGTGAGTCAGTACAGTGTCTAGTGAGTCACTGTCAGTGACCATCAACCAAGGTCAAAATATTGCGAAATTTAGAATACCCGATCTCGGTACAGGATGGGGTTGTTATTCATACATTTTGTCGAAAAATAAAATAAAACAGTTAATAATATTATATTTCGATAAAATTAAAAAATAAATTAATCAATAAATTAATGTTATGATTTTTTTAAAAAGAAATTTAATAATATGATCTGGTTAATTCTAAGCTTCTGGAGCTTTGTAATATTTAGTAAAATTTTGAGTTTTTCTTAAACTTTGTGGAAACATGTTTTATGGTATTCGGAGTTTATGTGTATTTTTAAGAAACTTAATTTCTTCTAAACTAATCTGTCAAATGCTTTGAAAAAATCATGGTAATGTAGAATATAAATATCTACGTTCCATAACAATTTTAATTTTAATTTTGATCACTAGTTTCTGAAAAAAAATGAAGAAAATGTATTTTTTATGTTCAACGATTAATTATGTAACGTCGAACTTTTTTTAAGAGGGCCAGCCTGAGTTTATTTCACTAAAAAACAATTTCTTATTTATTAACTGTAAAAATTTTATTTTAAATTTTTAATAATCAGATATTTTTATACTTGTTTTACGTACATAATATGTGATATTAACACATTCAAAAAATTCTTTTAGTGCTCATGTCCTCTTGTATTGCGCACCCATGAATATCTTATTTTTTTACTTTGTCATTTGCTTGCCACGGGATTTTACAGCTTCTGACCATTCAATGTTGTTTGAACTTTAGAATTATATTCTATACGTATTTTGTTATGGACTTAACGGATTGGAATTCCAAACAAGTTTCAGAGAAAATGTATGCTCGAAACATTCACTTTTCTTTATGTAATTATTAATATTTTACACATAAGTATATCTAATAATTAATAATTCTTTATATCTCAAAAAAGTAATCCGTTAAGTCTGTAGTACTACTCTATAAAAGTACTTTTAGCTTAAAAAATACTGAGTAATACACCAATTGGCCAGGAAATCCCGTGGCAAGCAAATGACAAAGTAAAAATATAAAATGTTCATGGGTGCGCAATACAAGAGGCCATGAGCACTAAAAGAACTTTTTGAATGTATTATTATCACATATTATGTATATAAAACAAGTATAAAAAGATCTGATTATTCAAAATTTAAAATAAAATTTTTACAGTTAATAAATAAGAAATTGTTTTTTAGTGAAATAAACTCAGGCTGGCCCCCTTAACCACCAATCGGTTGAAATCGCCAAAGCGATAAAGCTTCGTTAAGCTTTCCGTGACCTTGACGTGGCCTTTGCCACATAACCACCGAAGTGGTGGTAGCCGTAGTATGCTCAACGCAGCCCCTTGTTGCGTAAACGTTTGTGATCCGCAGGGTCACTTCAACGTGGCCCTTGCCACGAAAAATCGCCCCTCGTCGCGATAAAGGTTGCAGAAGATTCGTTGCACGTCACAAGAACCAACAGGATTTTTATTGTATTAGGCAAAATTCACGACAAAGATACGCGAAAATATCGTATTTTTTGTGCGAATACTGAAAAAAGACTCAGGAAAAAATCGACAGGTCGTCGTTAAGCCACGAAAATCAGCAAAACAAAAAGCGAAAGAGAAAAATCGTACAAGCGTGCAACTTATTATGACGCGATAATCCACCTTTTTTTCGTTGATTTGAATTATTTTCGATAGAAATCGAACACTATTGGTATAGCGGTTTTTTCGGCATCATAAAGTCCAGTAAATTAACAATAAAAAGGGTGCTGAGAGCAATCTTAAATAAATTAGCTAAGAATAAGTTTCCAACAAAACATTTTCAAAAATTTTATTAATTCAATTATTCTACTTGTTCACATTATCTATATCCGCGCACTTGATAGCGCATCTAAAAGATAATGCTAAGAACGAGATCTTTATCTCCCTTAATTTTTTACATATCTTCAAGTATTTATGTTATGAGGAAATCTTGTATATGAAAATAAAGTTACATGTTCCAAGTGTAATTTATTTTAAACATAATATTGATACCTTCTTTTTTATGCCCTTAATTATTATTATTTTTTATTAATATACATCGTCTAAATAAGACATTCTAACTATGCAGTAATCTTTAATAACAATTTTCGCAATGTCAACTAAGTTGAGTACCACTGCAGCACGACGTCCTTACTCATATGCAGATAATAAGAAGATTAAACAAATGCGATAATAAGCAATTTTCAGTATCTTTTCTTATACCATACGGAAAAATCCATATTACCCGATTCGCGTTTCTTATTCGGGTGTTTAATTAATTCTATATAATTCCTAATGTCTACAAAATAATATTTGTGCTTAAAATTAGTATCATCAAGATCTACTGATTAACGGTTAATTTAATTTCAATGTATTTAAACATTTAACAGAATTTTGTATTTATTTAAACAAAATAAACTAAAAATATTTTGAAATGTAGCAAAAATTCAGATTACCCTACTCGATCCAACATATCGAGATCTGTATACATAGTATCTCGATAATCACTGATACGGAGGAGTGGGCATTTATATGCGAGCCGTGCGAGCTATCTTTTTGCGAGTGTCCGCAAAGATGTTGCGAAGCGACGAACGCAATGACGGGGCCATCAGGGCCGAAAAGTTGGAAAAATCACCGGAGTTGATTGCCCCCCTCAAGGAGCAAAAAAGGGACGCTGGGGATTCGATAATGAACAAATGGTTGGAGATCTACACCGAAAAAATGTACAAGTACTGGGATCGTTTGCCGAGTTTCGCGGGAACCCTGGCTGCTACAATTGCTATCTTCCTCCTAGGATGCTGCTTCCGAGGTACGGTACTTTTTCTCTCCACTGATGTACGATGACTGTGTACTTTGTAATACACTGTGAAAAAAGTATAGTAAAATTTACTAAAATCCACCAATATTTTTAGTTAGTATTCTTAAATGAGTACACATTATTTTTTAGTAAAAATAACCCTCTAAATTATAGCATAATACTAAAAATATAATATACAACACGATAAAAATTTTAAATAAAATGTTTTTGTTTACTGCAACCATATATCTATAGTAATCAATACTAAAACCACAATAGTAAAACTTGTACACTAAAAAGTAATATAAGAATTTAGTAAAGATTCTGAAATAATTTATGCTGCAAATTCATGAATATTTTAGATAAGCTTGATGAGTAATAAAATAAATTCCTTTTAGTACACAAAGTCGACCGGTACATAATTTTTTAAATTATCAGCACTCGTTTAGTCTTAATCTGATTAAAATCATATGCTATGTACAATGAAATGTATAATTAGATAAAAATTATCATAATCAAAGTATACTCATTCGTTTGAATTTTCTTTAAATAAAATGTACTAGGAAATATATAAATATATTTAATTTTAATTTCAAACAGAAATAATAAAACTAGACTCTGGTAAAAAAGTAATAATAAAATTTGACTCTGGTAAAAAAATGATTATTTTTTTAAAACCATTCTCGGACACTGAAAAGGCAGACAATAATATGAGCGAAGTGATGCTATACGTGCCATGCCAAATGCAGTTAATTCCGTGCAGATAATCGTTCCATTATACGATTGATTGTTAATTAAGACATATGCTATAGATATATGAACTTAGAATCAAAGCTTAAGATAAACAAATCGTTTAAAAACAATCAGCTTTTGATGAGTAATTTTTCATGAGTATACTCATCAAAAATTGAAAACATCCAAACCAACAAACGAACCAAGAATTTTCAGCTTATCAGTAGACGATCCCCACCGTAGATACGACGTAAACGAAATATCATAATAGTTTATACTCTGAGAAAAATGTTTTAGTAAATTTTATCAAACGTTCTGCAAATTTTATTCTAGTTAGTACGGTACTTTGGTCGCAGACTGATATTTAAAGAATAGTTTACATATTCGCCGTAAAATATTCAGTACTGAAAAAAGGGATTGTAAAAATTACTATTTATCGAAGAACCTGACCACAGAATAAACCTTTCAGATTAAAGATGACTATACTTTACAATAAAATTTGCCAAAAATATATTAACGTTTGCTGTATGTGTAAGATTATTTCTAATGATCAATAAAATGTTGTATATTTATGGCATATTTTTTAACGTAGAGTTTAGTAATTTTTATCTAAGAATTCAGTCTGTGATCACGTCCCCAGGCAGATAGTAATTTTTACAATACTTTCTTCTCAGTGCAAATATCCAAGAAATACTGCTTAATATTCTATAGTAAAAATTACTAAACAGTCTAGTACAAATTTCTCAGATTTCCAATCTACGACTAATTTACTAGACTCACAGTAAAAATGACTAAAACATTGCTCTCTCCGCACACCAAAGTTTTTACATTAATTTTTATACAGAGCAAGATGCGCCCGAGTCGCACTCATAAATTTCAGCCAAGAGAATTTTATTACGTAAAAATAGCGAAGCAACCCCCTCCCCCACTCCCTCTATTTCGCTTTATCACCGTAAATAGACGCGGCGCTCGAAGTAAAGCCCGACGCAGCCGATTCTTCACTTACATCGCATTTTTCCGCGCTCGCGGGGAGGCAGCCAGCTCCCGAGAGGTAGCCCCCCTACCCCGCCGATTATCGCCGAGGAATCTCCCGTATTTTCTCTCCGGGACGCTCGCTTCGCTCGAGCTACATACCTACGTGGCGCGACTGCCAAGGTGGATGAGGCGAGGCGCGCGACGCCCGAGAGAAGGAGGAGGGACTCGCAGGCTATCGGCGAAATATTATGAGTTTATGAGAATTTTATGGGCCGGCGTTCAGTGCTAAATTGCCCCATGAAAGCGGGGCTTTATTGTCAGCGCGAAATCAAGCCTCCCGCGCTGCCGGCCGAGAAATAAAACTGAGCGCGTAGCTTCGCGAGCACCCATAGGGACCTATATATAGCTACACCCTTTCCTTGTAATAGACTTTTAAGTCGGAACGTTCCACGCCCGCTCGCGGAGATTTCGATGGACTTTATACTTTCTATGCGCCGTCGAGCTTTTTTCTTCCCTTTCTTTTTCTTTAGCTCGTTCGTTGCACGGCTAATTCGCGCGACTATAATCGAGCCCGGCGCGGCCGATCAGTTTATATAGGACATGCGCGTTCAGGTCTTTTATCAACGCCGCTAATTCCTCCTATTTTACACGTTTATGCCGATAAACAGAGGTGTCGGCTACTTGCTGCATAAATGCGCTAAATTATTATGGAGGCTCGGTGCCCGATTCCAAAAGCTTTTCGAGATCAAATAGCAGTGGAGCAATGTTTCCGAAGGTATATATTTTAGCCGGGAAAATCGCCGGATTGTAAAGCCGATGCGCGCCGGGTATTCCTATGTGTATTTCGGCTGGCTGAATCGATACTTCTCAAATTTTTAATATCTGCACTTAAAATATTACTTTTTTTCGATGCTTTACCTTAATTAGTTGAAGCCGTTTCGAGTTCTCTTGTAAAATTGGGTCACGGAGGGTCGAATAAATATTGCAGTGTTTAGTAGCTGCTTTTATATATTAATATTGAAAAACACTTATGAAACGTATCAAAAAGTTTTGCATTTATTATTATTACTTTTATTATCTACTAAATAAACCATTAGTATTATTGCAAATGCAATTAAGCAACGTCACTTTTATCGTTTAATAAATAATATTGTTCCTCTTTTCCATCGTATATCAATATTACGAATAAATCAAATTAGTACAATGTACAAAAATTGTCCTTAAATTTTATCGGAATTTAAATAAAAATCCAGCATTAAAACATTTTTCAAAGTACCAGTAGAATATAACCAAAAATCTCAACTATGTACGGAAAAAAAAAACAGAAATAAATTGTTCGTACCCAAAGCAAAAGCATCTCAGATATTTCAATAAATCATAAAAATGATAAATCGTGATAAGCAAATTCGCCAAATTGTACAAAACGAGCGGTGCACTCAAAAGCGTCGCCTCACACAATCGCCCGTCCTGCCGGTCATGGTATTAAAAAATGACACCCCCGTAAGAACCGTGTATCACACATCCCTGTTTTCTTTTGCGACAGGCGAATGGATATTGATCTTCGTGTTCTTCGCCCGGCGCTATGGCTTCGGCGGCGACGAGGAATCGACGGACACCGCATCGAGCGGCTCGCAGGACAACAGTGGCCTTACGTCCTCGACCGACAGCTATTTCGATGGATCTTATCACCGGACCTTCCTCATCTTGGCCGCCCTTGGCATCGGCGTCTCCTTCATCGTATACTTCAGCCTGGGCGGCTTCCTCCACGTAAGCACTTCGTACAAGCCTCCATATATTCTGCTATACATCTATATATACGCAGAGAATTTTTCCATAAAAATTGCGATTGCAGCCCCCGTAAACACGGGATGATCGACCAATCTGAGCATATTGACGCGCATTTCCAAGAATTATTACAGCGCCACAAGGAAAAAAATGTGAACGCCTAAGCAAACTTCACAGATCGTTTCATAATTTGTATCCGCAGTAATTTGTCTTAATCTAATGCGTTTGCGAGTTTTATTAAATTTTACGAGACAGTAGGTTTCTAGCAACTATTAAAAGGATTTCTAGCGTCTGACTAGTACCTTCCTCATTCTACTGAAGACGTTTTACGTAAACTGCGCATGGACAAATAAATGATAAAGGTTTTAAAGTTTACGCGGCGGTTTTGTAATTTTTCTCAATCTGATATGTAAATTTTCTACAAAATGTTTGCGAGTTTATTAAATTTTACCAGTCCATGATGTACACGTACTCTGATGCTCCATTGTATCGCGCGCGCGTTAAGATGATAATTTTTATAGTGAACCGATCTATAAAAATTGTGATATCGACACCACACCTTGAGCAGATCACAGTCTTACTTTTACGGCGCGTTTCCTAATTTTTGTCGCAGTTTTCCTCGTAGATTTTAAAGATAAATTCTCTCCGTGTAGATATAATAGATATAGACGTGTGTATATTACTCCGGGCTCCCCCTTTTTATTCCGTTTCTTTACGAGGCTCATTTGACGCGGCAGTTGCCTCCGCCGGCGCAGTCTTCGACATCGTTATAAAAGTCGAACGAGCGCGACGGGCCCGCTTTTATTGGCTAATGCAGCTAAGCCCGCCTGTAATGGCCGAGGGTTTTTCGCGGGACTCGAGGGCCGAACTGCACGGACCGAGTGCCTGTCCGTGAAAGAGGCGCGCGCGAATCATACATACATCGGAGGGAGCCGTGCGCTTGATTGACAATCGTCCGGACCCGATCGTTTGTGCCGTCTGCCGGCGACGACTCTTCTCGGCGCACCTGCTCGTTTGGCCGGCGGACCGAGTGCGCACGACGCCCAAGAATTGCGATTCCACTCGGATAAACGAGCGGCTGTTTACCCCGTCGTTTATTCGTCGCTGTATGTTTGCCAGAAGCACCGGGCCCGAGAGCCTGTAATTACTCCGGCGCGCCCGTTGTACCAGCCCGGAGGGGGTCGATGCGGTTCTCCGGCTTTTTTTTCTTTTTTTTTTTGAACGACGTGAGGGCACACTCCACTCGACGCTGCTGCCGCCCTTCGTGCGGTGCCCACCCCTCCCCCTTCGGTAGGCCGATGGGCTATGCTTTAATGCCGAAGAAAAAGCCAATGGAATGCAGTCGGTAAATCATTTTTACGTGTACGAGTCGTTTCCCTAACGAAAGATATTTGAGCTTTTATGGAGTTACGGCAGGCGCGCATGGGGCTACGGAGGACGGAGACGAGGCGATGATCGATATGCGATATTATTCCTTTTTTTTTCGTTATGACGCGTGCAGAGCATCGGAGAGACGGGAGACTATGCTACGCGGTCGGTACATGAGGAATTTCAATTTTAAATATGGACAGCTCGCAAATCGAACTCGAATGAGGTTGACTTTTTGAAATTTATGTATTTGAATAAAACTCGCTGTTCGCCGTGCTTTTTTTTCCGCCGCTGGAAGACGAGAATTCCATTAAATGCTTTTTAAAAACTTATCACTTATATCGAACAAGTCTTTTCTGCATTTTTCTTTTTCAATTGTCTGCAATCTGCTGCGCTTGAGGTGGTGCTGGCGAATTTTTTGTCACAAGAGTGATTTACAGTAATAATTTCAAAAGTGTTAGTTTGAAGTGTTTCTGAATAAGTTAATATGTGCAAAAAAAATGTAATATATTAATTTTAATTTGTAAGCTGTATCTTTAAATTTTCGTGATGTAATTTATAAAATATTTTTTGATTTTTAATTTTAACGATTTTTTTTTTTAAATTAATAAAATATTATTAATAGTTTTGTTTAATTTCTATTTCGCAGTATTATTATTACGTGCGACAAAGACATAGACCCGAAGATTGGAAATGTCAACCGTACAAGTGGCTGTCGCCTAAATTGGAGAGACACGAGATCATTTTGGGAATTTCGAGCTTAACACTCGCTAATTTAACTACGGCATTATTTGGTACATATCTAATGTATGGTGGCCCATCGATGGTATACTATCGCCTCGATGAATATGGTTGGCTCTGGTGTTTTTTGCAGTTTCCCGTTATCTTTCTGATTATAGTAAGTAAAACAAACCTAACTAATTCATAAAATTAATTATTTTCGAATTAATATTAATTTTAATTAGTTTATTAATTAGCTATTTAATTATGTAAATGTATTACACGCGGATCTCTGAACAAATTTGCGCTTGCATATTTCTATCAACTAAGGATTTCCCGTGTCTGACAGTGCCAGACTCGTTCTACTGGCGATGTTTCACATAAATTGAGAGTTTCCTCACGAACGAAATCGCGCATAGGCAAACAAATTTTAAAGGTTTTAAACTCGCTTACAAATGAAGTAAATAATAAAATAAAAATAATACCATTAACATTATTTGTTCGCAATTCTGTCCGTAAATTGCGCAAACATTAGAGGGGCAAAAGAGATTCCCCGAATGCTCAGCTTTTTATAAACACTCGATTTTCGCTCTTCTCATCCTCAATTATTCGGACGCGGCAACTTTCACGACGGCATTTACCCTTAAAATTATACTATATAGCCTGGAAAATAGGTATTTCTCATTGGGGCTCCGAGGAAAGAGGGACTTATTTCGGACGATAAAAGCCAGTGAGAAGTCGACTTATTGAAACATTTCACCCGCGCACGCGGCAAAGTGGTGGCAAGGGGTGACGAAGGGGGGGGGGGGCGAGGCTGCGAGAAACTGACATTCTCTTTGACTCGTCTACGGAGGAAAGCTGGCGGCGCGAAACTGTCGACGAAGCGAGGCATCGCGAACAATCCCGGGAAAACGAGAATATCTACGAAAACCGGAGCAATTTTACGCGAAACTTTCTTAGACGTCGCGGCCGCCACTCTTGTTGGTCGAATTTACCCTCAGTTTTGCCGATGCCGTAAATTTTTTCATATATTTTTCATTCTTTTTTTTTTTAATTCTCTCGTCTGTATCTCAGCGAAACTGTGGTGATTGGCGCACGTTTTATGCAAGTAGAGGTGATTACTAGGTGCAGTGATTTTCTCTTTGCCTAAGATAGTTTTCGATTCGAAACTGGGAACAGGGGGCGAGAAACCTAAGAAGATTTGAACTTTCGTTTGGGAGCATCCGTAGTAACTTGACAGACGTTTGAATGAAGAAATAAGAGTTTTTTTAACAAACAATTTCTGAATTTAAATTTTTGCTTAACTTTCAAAGTTAAATTTTAAATAATTTGCAGTAATTTGATTTAAAGAATAACATAAATCTTCCTCAAAAGTGTAAATTGATTTAAGTTAGTATCTTCTGACATAGTGGATATAATATCATAAAAGTAAAAGTGACGGACGATTTCATTAGTGCCGAGAACAGATTGATCTTACGATCAATTTAACTCGGCAAACAACTAAATTGAATAAATGTAAGGGTATTATTTTTTGTTCATTGTCGAATAAACGTAATTTGGAAAAAACTAATTTAATTGTCGTATAACTTTACAAACAGAATATCGCTTTTCGTAAGTAGCCTTGGAACAAAAATTATACATATAGAGATTAGACGGAATATAATGTTCTCAAAAACTGTTTGTCTTTGCATTTTTTATGAGCCTTTATAAAGATCTCCCTTTTTTTCTTGTTCTTTCGGTAAGCAAACAGACGCGGATTCTAAGAAAAATATATGATAAACTGAATTTAAATTCAAATCTTTAGCTCGTTTGAATTATTAAAGGGAAATATTTGTAACGCAAATGTGCGTGCAGCCATTGAAAATTCTGTTATTATTATCATTTGATGCTCGCGGCATAAGCAAAATATAGCATTATTTATAGCGGGAGTAAATTTACATTATCCGCGTGAAATTCATAAATTCCGCAAAAAGTTCGACATTATTGATTAGCCCGTCGCGGGCAAGTGCCTGAAAAACGGGGCATTTAACGTTGTTGATTATTTATATTTTTATTCTTTTTTTTTCCGTAAACGCAACCATATTATAAAGGTAAACCGTAGTCACGAAGAGCGAAAGGGATAAAGGAGAGGGTATAGGGGGGAGAGCGAGATGAAGAGATAGAGCATGGGTACCACGTAAAAGCTTTAACGATGCATGAGCGTTTTCGTTAAAATGGTTCACTTTCCCCAAATAGGCGACATACGTCGCCGTCCTAGTTGCAGCGAGCGTCTTCGCCGTCGATAGCGTCGAAACGTCGGACATCTTCCGGTAGGTCGGAAAGGCTATTCCCATCTGAGCGACTTCAGGTCCGCGGGTGCTACTCGTTCGTCTTTCTCTACCTCCCCCCTCTTTCTCTCCCTCGACTGCAACCCATTCGTCCATCTCTCTCGTTTTCGTCTGTTGAGATTTCCTGCAGTACGTGATGCGCCTGCAAAGGTGAGCTGGGGAAACTCCTGTCTGCCTCTATTCCTCTCTCTCTCTTTCTTTCTCTCTCTCACCTTCCCACATCTTCTCACTCGCTCTGTCGTCTCTCTTTGACAGTCTGTTTGCTTCTCTATAGACGGTAGGTGCCCCATCCTCTCTCGTTTTCTGTTCCTTTATGCACGTGCGCGCTCTCATATGTATGTTTCTTGTACTTCCAAAATACACGCGTTTCCAAACGACTTTGCACGTGCAATTGTGTCAATGGCTCCTTATGAAAAGCTTGTGATTTCTAAAACGCTTGTACATAATTTGGCGCGAGCTCGGATTTATGCTCGGTGTGCGCAATTTAAATTCGTCACGTTCGGAGTTGGACGGTCAAACGAAATATTTTTGTATGATTAGGAAATACGAAAAATGGAGTGTTTTTGGAAATAAAATGTATTTTTTTTTTTAAAAGCAGGTAAACCATTTTTTTTTTCGTGAAAAAGTTAAATCTGTATGCTATGTGCAAACCTACTATGTCTATTTGCTAAATAAAAAAATTTGTATATCTTTGCATTTTTTATGGAAATAATTTAAAGTTATGCATAGCTGATTTTTTATTCGATATTGGATAAAATTCATTAAATACTGTTTACCAGAAAGTGACGACACCGTTTTCTTAATTAGAAAATTATTGTCTCAAAATGAAGGGAGATTATTTATTAAATCCGTACTCAATAATAAAACTAAAACAGTGAGCTTAACTTCTGTACTCGATTCCACAAATCAAACTTTTTAATGAAACTAGATGGGAGGCGATAACGAGGCCGCCTGCAGTCCAATCAGTTCTCGAAACATTGTAAACACTTAGCGTTTCAGCGGTCGTAAAAAAAATTTGGAGAAATACCGCGAATCCGCCAAATGAAAGGCACTCGCTTTCGCGCAGTTCATTTGCGTTTACAATTCGTATGCAGCGATGTGTGCAGCCGGAGCGCGACGGCCGACGTTGGGCAGAGCCGCTCGTTCGATGCCTTGATTCGTGTAAACAATACCAATTCGGAGAAATATCTTGCCATCAAAGCCCCGCGCGCGTACATGCAAAATTTTTGCACGCGCGCCTGTCCATCCACTCTCTCTTTCTTTCTCTCTCTCTCTCTCTCTCTGGCTTTTTTTTATCTCTATGAGAAAACGAAGAAAAAAGCGTGCCATCCGGCCTTTTACGAGCATACGCTGGGCTTTGATTGACTGGTTTGATTCTTTCCCGCCCATTTTTTTAAAATCTCCTCTTCTTTTTGTGGCGTCGGTCGCCAGAGGAAATTCCATAGAGCTGACTTTTTGCTTGTGCAATTTAAATTCTAAGCTCTGGCGCCGCAGATGGTTGTATAATATTTTCCTTTGTTTCTTTCGGTGTCCTCTGAAATCTATCAATTCTTCCGCGGCACGTTGATGGAGGGAGAATATTTACCTGCTAGATTCTCGGAGTATTGTTTAGTCGTGCTCTGACTTTTGAGGGTATGAGCCATTGCCATTTCTGAGAATTGATACGGCATTAACGGTCGATCGGGAAATTATGTACGAGACAATTGGTACTATTGTGCTACTTGAATTAAAATTATTAATTTCATCATAAATGACTTGCTCATTTTAATTCATTACTTAACTTTGAAGTAACAAAGTAATTACTATAATTTATATACAACCTGTCACAATTGTGTATCGTCCCGTATGCACGCGATTCTATTACAATTACTGCTTCCACCCTTATTCATTTAATTAAGCACAGCCTTTACATAACATTCCCTGCATTCTCAATTTCACTTTTGAATTCACCGACTAAAGGACTGATCGAGGGAAAAAAGTGCTCGAAACGGGAGTTTGAAACGATCCTTCGAGCACTTTTTATTAACAAATTACTTCATTCCTTCTTTGCCAGGCTTCGCACGGTTCGTTTGCTTTCACGCGCGTATAGGTCGATGCTTCAAAGTAAGTAGCGCGAGCTCGAATTTCGCAGAGTCCGGGAAGGGGTGGGTGGGTCTAGGGCTCGGGTAATATTTTCACGGGACCGGCGGAAGAGGCGCGTGCAGGTAACGAAAACCAGGGAAATGTGGAGCACACGCGAAAGGCCCCTCCATCCCCTTTCCCCTTCTCTCTTTTCTCCCGTACTACTTGTATTAATTACCAGGTTTTCTGCGAAGCAACCTCAGCGCTGCGGGCACAGAGCTGAGAGCGCGCGCGCGCGCAAGGAGAGTCGCTCTTTTGCGCGCTCCCTGTATAATTAAATTAGGTACGTCGGCCGCGAGGCTGTTTCACGCGCCTGTCGAGATTAAATGCCGGCATTGCAACTATACCGAATCAATAGTGATTTTCTCCCAAGCGCATCGGCGAGAGCACGAGTTATATTAATGAGTGGCGTTGGCCGTTGCGCTGATAATCGTGTAACGGCTTGAAACAAAAGCCTGGGATACTCGGGATCCATTATTGGTTGGTTCATATTTTTGAACATTTTTTTAATGGTAGTTATCATTTGTTAAATATTTACTACATATCGTGTGTTGATTATTTAGTATCACATGCAGAGCAGATTTTAATTGCGTAATTGTTTTTCTTAAAATAGAGAATAACAACTTTAAAGAGGCAATGTTATTTATAAAATAAATTCTTAGAAGTCTTACTATCATTTGTTAACGTAGAATTGAGTTCTTATTACTTTGTCATACGTTTATAGAAGATAATCAAATATTTAAAAAGTAAAGTGCGTCCTACCCGCAGGTTTATTGTTGATAAGCTATTATAGTTTAGCAAGCTGGAAATTTAAAGCTGCCTTTTGTTTACGAAATGTTACATTTTCATCATCGGCACATAATAAACAATGCAAGCTTTAAATATCGATTTATGGGTGCTGATATTTTGTCATACGTTACGTACGGATATTTTTTAAATTATTTAAAATTATTTCAAACAAACGCGATAAAACTGACAATAAAGTACATAAAATTACGAAGTTGATTATGCGCCTACAGTATTTTCAAATAAGCAAAAGTATATATCCACACGTAAAAGTCCAGCTGAAAAATCCAAAGTAAATAATGTATTCTTTGGCCTCCGAAAAAAATTTCAACCAATTACTTAAATAACAATTTTTAACATTAATTTAATAATAGCCGAAAAAACTGAAAAAAATTCATTTACAGAAATTTAAATATGTTTATGTATTATATAAAAAGGAAAAAAATGTAAATTTTCAGCCTAGTTTAATCAATTTCTGCAAAGTTACGCTCTAAAAATGAGTAAAAATAAGAGTTCAGAAAAAATATCCCCTGCACTGGACCATTTCTTGCAGGCTACAAACTTGAAAAATTCAAATGTGTCTCATCGAACACTAACTTTTCAGAGGCTTTTAATTTTAAACTTAGAAAGTGTCATCTAATCTTATTTAAAAAAACATCATTTTTTAATTTTTTGTGTTTTTTTCCAACGCAGGGTACATTTTTGCTTAACACTTATTTTTATTACTTTTTAGAGTATATAAATATGTTTTAATTTCTATAAATGTATGTCAAACATTAAAGAATTTTTTTCTATTTTGTTTCAACCATACTCTACCCTTAAATTTAATTCATTGCAATCTTGCCAATCATTCGGCTTCGTTTTTTTTTTGTTCGAAAATTGTTATAAAATAGTAATCGCGTTGATCTACGAGCCAAGCATGTTTATGAAAAAAAAAAAAAAAAAAAAAAACGAAAGTTTACATATAACGGGCATACATATTAATGAAAACTGAGCGATGCGGTTAGTCGATAGAGGTTTGCCCTGAACTAACTAACATGGGTCTGTGACATGCGCGACAGATCTAAAGCGCAATAATAGGAAACTTCGGTGGTTAGGAGATAGACAATAAAGGAAGGTCATTTCGCCAATTGTTACTTGCGCTTTTTCGTGAAAAAACATCATGAAAAATACATACTATATTTTAAGTATGTCATGCATACATTTTTTTTAAATATTGACCTAAAATTGCAAAATTATTTGTACGTTTAAAACAATAAAATATTTTATAACCGATTCGTTATATATTGTGCGTTATCGATGGGCAAAGATTCATGTCATTGCGAATATCAATGGAGGTGCATATATACTATCCATTACAGCGCCGCCCTTTTTCATAATGAATGCAGTGAAGTTGACTCGTAAAAGGTAATCAAATCAATTTACTACGGGTTCTTACGGTATTCTTTATAGGTACTTTTGTTCAATTTAAAAAAAAAACTTTGCTATCTTTCTTAAAATAAAATTTGCAACATAAAACTAAAATAAACTCTTCCTTGTTTTTCTTATAAAGCTACTATTATTTAAGAAATAAAAAAAAATCTACTTAAATATATGTTTACGCAGTACAATTAAATTTTCATAAACTTAGTACTTCTTTAAAGCAAATAGTTATTTATGCACCAAGGGAGTAAAATAGGCGATTATTCCCGAGATGCATATAAAATTTTTCACCTTAATCACTTACAAAAAGACCACTTTATATTACAACAATTTAAATTGAAATCAATTTAATTTCAATAAATCGTTTTTTAAGCACTTCTTACTTTATGTGTGTTAAATAGTTAAATAAAGACTAAAAGAGTAAGAAATGTCTTCTTAGAATAAAATGAGTACAGGGAGTAAAGTGAGGGAGTAAAGTAACTCTGGCGGGATCACTTTACTCCCTCTGTGAAGGTCAATAAAGTGGACTTTTCAAGTGATTAGGGTGAAAAAATTATTATAAAAAAATAAGTACATAAAATTATTTGTTAGATTACTTTTGCATAAAGAGAAAAAAGTGCGACTGTCACTGCCGATAAGAAAAAAGGGGGGAAGGAAAGAGTGAATGAGAGGCGAAAAGAAGAGAGGCCTCTGACAATGGTTATGCTCGAGTTCACGGCTACGGAACGGCATATTGAGTTGAGTTAGCCCAGGGGCCTCGTTCAATCGTTTTCACCTAGCTTCAGTACGCGCACCTCCGGAATTACTCTAGAACCTTTTTCAATATCGCCTTGCAATTTTAACACGGCCTCGCGGACACTCGGCTTTATCGTCGGCAACTTTATGAGCTTTCGAACGCTCCGCCGTAGAACTCGTCACTCGCGCACAAGTGACCCATTCTCTTCCTTCAAGTTTTATTTTTTTTTTATCTTTTACTTTTTGATTTTTCTATCCTTCCCAGAGTGTGCAAATTATCAGTATGTTTTTTATGCCTCTGAGGAGAAAAGCTCAAGATCGCGTTCTATTGTTTAATTGCTTCAGATATTATTAACAATAGGAAAATTTTCGATTATGAAATTATAATGAGTTGTAGGTTGGACAATTATTTTACGCGAACAGATTTAATCAGATAACTGCTTTGAAACACGTGAGCTTAAAATATGCATGAAAAAGTAATTTTGAAAGTTTACACACACGTTATTTGTGTCTTTTTTCACGGTAGCAAGTACGAAAACATCACCGCATGAATAGTTACTGGCACGCCAAAGCCAATGGCTTTTGGCGAATTTCCATGCTTTCATTTGTAAAACACGTTACCAATACGTCCCCTTTTCACAGCCATTGATTTTTCGAGTATCTTGTCACAGAAATAAAAAACATATAATTTTATGCAGTAAATATTTTCTAAATTAAATTCTATTCTTTTTTTGTCAAAAGTATAAATGTAGAAACTTAAAATGCAATTTTGTGCAAGAAGGAATATAAATACTCACGTAATTATTTACTTTGTGGAAAAGTAGTATTTTGTAATAAATTAAAAAAGAAAAATCTTATCAGTGTAATGTGTTTGCAGACTTAAATACTTTTTCGATTGCAGGATTACACGACGTACTGGTTTCATCGGATTTACCACACGCCTACCTTGTATAAGTGGTTCCATAAGCTTCACCACACTTACAAGCAACCAACAGCGTGGTCTGCAACTGCTATCCACCCTGTCGAGATAACGCACATTCAATTGTTATATATACTACCACTTTTCATAGTACCATGTCACTTAGGTAAGTACTCATTATTTATTTTAAATTTAAATCTCAATAATCATGTTTTGCTTAATCAAATGAAAGTGGTACATATATTAGTTGTGAAATGAGGATTCATTTGTAACAAATTCACGGATTTTCGTAATATTTCAAATTTTTTAATTTATTATTCGTATAAGTGGAGAGGACAAAATCAGTTATTCTGCGAAGTGAATTTCTTTTCTATTCTACAATTTGAATTTTCAACGGTGCGGGAAAAAAATCCAATAAGGAATGGGATGAAATATCACGTTCAACGTTACCCCGTGGATAGGTGCTATTTCACGTTGTACCCGCAAGAGCTCGATATTTTACAGTCACATTATCTTAGTTCGAAAATCCCCGACGAAGACTTTATATTTCCAGATTCCTTCTTTTTCTAACGGGATTACGCCAAGAATAAAGTCGCAGAACGTTTAAACTATGTCATTCCTTTCTAGTGCTTTCTAAGAGAGCATCTGCAATTAATTTAATTTCTTTCCTCTGCATCTTCGTATAATTAATATTTTAATTTTTAAAATAATTTATAACGTTTATATGCACACTTTTGTTTTGACGCTACGAGTTGTTGTAACTATCTTTCTTTTTTATCAATTTGTTTTGTATATTTTTCTGTAGGTCCTTATATTATAGTCATGACTTATAATTTAATCCACGGATTATTAGACCATTCAGGAATAAACTTCAAAGCGCAGTGGTGGCAGCCATGGCAGCCAGATGCTTTCTTTCACGATAACCACCATCAGTATACTCACGTTAATTTTGGATTCAACATGTTCTTGTGGGATAAGGTATGTATCAATTATATTTTAGCAGCAATAGCTTTTTTTAAATATAATTTCTAGCATTAATAACACTGCGAAAGGAACTTTAATGGAACTTATCGTTTTTTTTTTCATATTTACATTAATGAAAATATGGATTTTTTAATTTTATTTATTTATAGCTACACGGGACTATCAGGCGCAAAGATCGTATATACAACGAGAACATCTACTATGGAAACGGAAAGAGTATTTCTGAAGCAACTAAAGAAGAATTAGAAGCCGATTGTCAAGAACGAATTTCTGAACACGTCGATAACAAAAATATTTTTGTTATAGATCAAAAGGTTGACTAAAATTGTTCAAATTAATAATACTACTGCTTACACTAACTATTCAAAAATAGAAATATTTATTATTCTTGTTACGTTGAGTACTGTACACGTAATTGCAACTGGACGGGTCGGACATCGATAATTGATTGCTCGAGATAATTGCTGTATTGCTAGTAGTAAAACACGGATATTGTTTAACGTCAACGGCATAAAGTTGAGAATTTAACAACTAAAAGTAGTTACTTATTAAATTAAAAGTAGCCTTCCAAGCAAATATTGTAAATCATCCTTGACGTTCCAAACTTTTAATATGAACAGGCGAGCCACTATTTATCAAGCTTCTATAGCGAATGAACGACACGTTACTTGGTCGATATATTGCGACTCATTTGCAATTCTTTTTTAAAAATATTCATCAAGAAGTTATGGCTAATGACTCGTTCAGTCAAAATGTCAATGTTAATCAATCTTTTATCAATATTCTCAAACTACATGCTTACTTTATGTCACATTTAATTTAATATTTTAGCTTTTAAATAAGTTAGTTGTTCTTTATAAATTAAAATAAAAAATTAGTTAAATAAGCGAATTGTCAATTTTTATTTTTACGGTGCAGAAATTATTTATATAATGATCTATAAGTAGGTATGACCGAAAATTTAGTGGAACTAATCAAATAAACAAATATTAAATGATTTTGCTGGATCAAGGACTGATCAATCATCAGAATTAATACGTCGATAAATTTTTCCTAAGCCGTCGGAGCAACTTGTGCTCTCACACTGTAAGGATGTCGTATCGTACGTTTAGTCTTACTACTGTGCTTATCGTAGTAGTTTGGCGTCCCTCCTCTTCGTCCCATCGTTTTATTTTTCTTTTGACCTTTCTCCTACTTTTGCCCATTTTCCACCACCTTTTCCCTCTTCTCTCTCCCTTTTCCTCTCCCTCTGTCTCTCTTTGTTCTGAGCGGCACAAAGTTTACGTCTTCCTTCCTCTTTTTTCATTGTTTTTCTCTTCTTTATTCTCCAACTTATATTTCCCACTCTTTCACTACTTGAAAGCATTTTACTTTAAAGAATTTTTTCTTCATTTTTCTGGCCTTCTTAGATTGCACAATTTACAGATTTGATTCCTTTTAAATAACTCTCGACTCTTCTATCACTTGAATTTCAAATTCTGACCGCAATATCCCTTGTTAATAAATTTACGATTCTTTTAATGGCGTACTTTATAATAAAATTGAATATTCTCTTCGAATAATAATAGTATATTACGATACAAGGGACGAAAGTTGGAATTCCGGGGCGTCATGACGCATACCACGGGCTTCCAACTTTCGGACCGTGTGTCGTTATTATTTTTCTTGATCGTCGGCCGAAAGTGCGTTCAATTATTGATATATATAATCAATAAAAACGCGTTGTCGCCTTGTCAACAGCTGTGTACGTTGCTCTACCTAATGGTAATGGTAATTACTTTTTATTGGCATTTAAGTACAAAGCTTAATTTAGCCATTTCGCATATATCGTAACAACTGAACTATCGCTTTGATCATCATATCGCATCGTCATCGCTTATTATTAGACATCGCACTTTATATTACAGATATCCACAAATCGGTTTATTCGCAATCATACTTTTTTTTACTTCACACGGATAGACACAAGTCGGGAAGGGACACACACAGCGCAGTCTCAGATAAGAAAGACGGACGTGTACGGCTCTCGCATTTACCCGATAGGAAAAATCTTAGGGGTAGCCCTATTTGCAAGTAAGGTCCTATACTAAGTCGTAAATGGGAAATTTTATATTTGCGTAATGGGGCGTCTTACAGGCCCTAGTAAGAATAGTATAAGGGGGTAGGGCGGCCCTGCATGCGCCTGACTATTGTCAAAAAATATCAAAGCGGGTAAAAAAGTAGAAATTTTGAGATTTCGCACTTTTGGTTAGCTTATAAATACACGCCGCACCGCAAGATACGAAAATCTCGCAGCCAATCAAAGTGCGTCGAAAGCTTACAGCGGGACTAAAAAAGTAGCTCTTTCCACCAGATAATTGGGTAGAGGAATGCACACTTTCGGCTAGGGAATGAAGAAAAATTAATTCCTACTTACATCAAATTAAACAAAAAAAAAGTTCAAGTACTTTTAAATTACCATTCTTACTAAACACATATAATAATAATAATAATAATAATAATTTTACCGATAGACATTATATCTTAAAATAATTTTAAAAAATATATGTAGTTTCCGATTAATTTTTTAAATTAGAATTCCTACATTCATTTTCTCGACGGGCATCGGTATATCCATTCCGGAGAGCGAGTCGTCAAATGCACGAAACGAGAAAAGCCGTAGAGAGCTCGGGGCGAGGGTAACAAGGGAAAAGCGAACTATCGGCAAAAAAACTGCGTGCCCAACAAATCCATAGAAAAACCATGGAGATTGGGCCAAAGGCATTCCGACCGCCTCGTCCCCGGGGGAGAGTTCGTCGGCTCTTCTGTGTATTACACATAACGCGGTGGGCGCGATCCGTCCGGGCGCTCGTTGACTGCCGCTCCATTACGCACGCCCAGCGCCCCGTGGACGCAGTAAAGCCGCTGCAAAGTCCAGGGGCCACTCGCGCTCGTCAGCTCTACGTAAACACGTGACGCGCGCAAAAGAAGGGCCCGTACGGAGAGTACGTCGGGAAATCCTCAAGAGACTCCTGGTTTGTTTATCGGCGCTTCGTTGGTTGTTTACCGCGGGACAGTGTCCACTTCGAGCTGCCGATCGTTTTGACACTCGAGAAACATCCCCCTCTCCGTGCTCTAGCCAATTTATGCAAATACCACAAAGTGGGTTGATGGTGATGTTAGTGGAATATTTCTTGACGAAAAAGTAATATTTCTTATTTGTTAAAGTAATTAATTAAAAATGAATAACAGGACATTTTATTGCTTTGATTTATATTCATGCAAATACCGTACAGAGAGCAGATGCTGGCTGAGGAGACGTAATGGTTGATGCTAAAGTTCTTCGAATAATTTTGTAGCACGATGAGTTTTAAGTAATTAATTTAAAATGAATAACAAGACATTTTATTGATCTAGTCTATTCATGCAAATATCGTACAGACAGCTGATGGTGGCTAAGAAGACGCACTGATTGAAGCCAAAGTTCTTCGAATAATTTTGTTATACGTATTTTTTTTTTTTTTTTTTTTTGCTTCCTCATAGAGGAAGCTTTGTAATATTAAAATTTTGAGTTTCGTTTAAACTTTGTGGAAACATGTTTTACGGTATTTTGAGTCCGAAAAACGTGTTTTTAGAAAACGTCTGTTAGAAGAAATTAAAAGGTATGATCGGTATAATCAGAGTAATTAAATTTTCTCGTACTTAAATTTTCACTCGAAGTTGAAATGGCGATACGGAAGTGCTCCCCTAATTTAACATAATTTTATTCTTGAAAGTTGGGGTTCGCGAAAAAATTACACTTCCTAAAGTTTGCGAAAAAAGCGACTTCCTTTCGTATATGTGTCTCATAAGCAGCGTACTCTCCCTTACCGTTGCTACTTTGCTGTTATTTCATGACTTTTACCTGAAGGTGCGACAAAATTACTGAAGCAAACTTTACTCGCATTATATCCCTTTTTTACTCTTTTCTTCCGCGTCGCGTTTCGTATTAAAACGAATCGCGGTGTTTAACTTCAAAATCATTTTAATGACATAATTCTAGTTTGATACATTTGGAAAACATTACAAATTTTACCTTTTTTGTGGAATAATTTTATAAACAATAATCTCTTGTCAAATAAGGTTAATATAAATTATACAATTTAAATGATGACTGAACAGAATTATTATTGAGCCATATATAATATGCATAAAAGTTCAATTCTTGAAATTTGATTTGCATAAGTAAAATGAATTTACGTACGTAAAAAACGTATATTCTTCATAATTTACAATATTATTAAAATACTTCAAAAAACGCAATACTCGATGTGTTTGCTTATACCTGTGTGTACATATAAATTGGCGAGTTGTAGAGTCGCGTATTTCCAGGGATCCGTGAGTCATAAAGTATTGAATCGTTGAAGCTTTGAAAAATCCGTTTGCCAACGCAAAGCTTGTTTTGCGACTAAACATTTCGCAAAGAAATGATGCATCTTATTCTAACATGCCTCCGTAAAATATTTAACAAAGAAGAAAACTTTATGATACATAATGCCTTCAAAATCCACAACTAAATTAAGCATAAACTTTTATTTCTCAGAATACATCTGTTGGCGCTATCTGAATTTCCATCTAAAATTAAAGATACAAATTTCGAGCAACTCTTCTACCACCCCCTCTGGGCCGCGCGCTTTCGGGGAAATTATAAGGAGAGCGAGCAAGAGGACGAGGGACGAGGCGGGAAGGGAAGGGGGAGGGCAGCCTAATTATCTGGTCCGGCCTCGGCTGCTACCGGTAAGTCTTCGTGGCCGCATGTAAACACCTTCATTACCGGCAAAATACCCCGTAAAATATCCGCGCGGGATCCAGGGCGAAGAGGGAAAAGAGACGGGGTACAGCATAAGCGCCGCTGCGTATCCTTGAGTCTCTCGGAAAACCCTCGTTAGGGCTTCGACTTGGCGAACGCGCTAATACACCCAGAGATTACTTTTAGCGCGCGCACTCGCAGTCGGATAACGATTAGACAGGTTTAAGCACATAAATGCGAGCGCCTCGAGATTGCGCTGATTAATGCACTCCGGGGTCAAGTATAAGTTGAGTCTGGTCTTTTCTTTTCTCTAGATAGTTTGTCGGAATTCTTTCTTCATTATGGAATCTCAAATCTGAAGGTTAATTAATTAGAAGTCGTAACAATGGCGTATTTGACAGTGATATTCTGTGATTTGAAATGAGAGTAACTCAATTGTATTTTATTTATATTTTGTATAACGTGGCGCTTTTTCGCCCATTACTCTCACGTGCCATTTGTGGCAACCAATCAGCCAGGCGAGAAGTCTCTCCACCTTGCGTCCGATTTTTGCCTACGAAATAGATTTTTTTCACGGAAGCGCATTTTATTTTCATTTAAGATTCCTATTAGGGAACAATATTGATATAAAAATAACAATCTATAATAAAGAGTCAAGTCTAATCTTTTTCAAGTAGTTTTTTCTAAACCCTCAAGCTGAAATGCAGTGAAAACTTAAATCTTTTTGAATTTACTTTCCTACGAAAGTATAAGAAGAGGCAAGTTTAAGTAGTGTCCGTCTAATATTTTTGAATACATTTTTAAAATCCACAAAACCTAGGTCCAGAAACTCCGAAGCAGACACTCTAAATGTTGCACTTGTTTCAAGTTTCAGTGTAAATTGAAACACATTGAACTAATGAAAATACTAAAATAAATTAATAAGCTAAATCTTTTCCAAGTAGTTATTATTAAACTGTATATAATAAATAAGTATTTTTTAAACACAGTTTAACACAGTGTTCTATTTTTAATTTCTTATTGAATTTAAAATGTGCAGGCTCCGATTTTTTATTTCTATACTAAATTGTTTAAACTAAATGTTTCGTATTTGAAATACTAAGCTTATGAACAAAATTTTCTACGAAATGTTATTTTTATTAATACTATAATTTCCAATAAATAATTATTCTGCTCTATTCTATAATTACTATTCCACGTTATAAGTTCTTAATTTGTATTCATTATATGAACGACTGAATATTAAATAGGTGCACGTAGAACGAGTTTCACTTATTCATTTTTATAAAGTATATTTAACAATGAGATATAACAGTGACATTGGAGAATCCAAGTTTATAGTGGTACCGGAGCGAACTGCGCGCAATCGGATCGAGATACCGTAACTCACTAGAATATAACGAGCTTCGAAAATCAAATTTAAAATTTTTTCCTTCTTTTTTTTACTACGTACCAGACTGCCGTGGCATTTATAACGGAAAAAGAAGTAAAATGCAGTCTCATCTAAAACTATATCTTAAAAAACGTAAAAAGTATGAAGTTAAGAAGTGTCACATATGGTGGACGTGGCGAGAGAAAGAGCAAGAGGAAAAAAAGAGAGGAAGAGAGAGAGAGAAAAAAATAGAATGGAAGTGTGCACGCATAGAGTGAAAGAGTGTGAGGCTGCTTCTTGGCTCGCTATAGCCAAATCCTGCAGCTTTTCCGTATCAACGGGTAAACTAGCACGAATCGTCCCTCCTCCCTCCCTCTTTCTCACCGTATCTCACATCCTAATAGTGTCTGAACTTACACACGAGCGCAAGACCACACTCTCCATTTTGCAGTTCCTATACCGCTTTCACGTCCGCTATATATATGCAGGCGTGTGGCGGTAGCAATTGCGAGCTCGAAAAGTCCCCTTTCGATTTTTGCCCCTACAAGCGGGGATTTTAAGAATATTTTTTATGACGGTTTTTCTAGGAATCATTATCGAAAGATAAATCGTGGGCTATAAATAAAATTAGAAATGGTGCTTACAACGTTATCCGCCGTGAGTCATCGTATCCGTGATATTTGAAAAATGACAAAAAGTGTCCTTTTGAAGGGCTTATTTGAATATACGGACATCTACATTAAATGTGAAATGTTTTAAAGAATGAAACGGCCAAAGAGCTCCGGTCGCATTTACATTTTGTGAACAATCCGCAAGGAATGTTGAATTTAAAAAATATTTCAGTAAAATTTGAATAAGGTTTGGGCTAAAACTCTATTAAAAAGTGGCGTATTACAAAACATGTGTTAAAAATATAAAAACAATAAATTTAAAACCTGTTTAAAGTTTCGATGATTCGGCTTTATACCGAGTGAATCCGTCGGGATGGGCGATTCTCTCCCTGCGTGATTTAAATCGCTGATGGAGAGTATGTATTATGCCACTTTGGTTTCCTTTGTACCTTTCATTTGCCCCGGTATTACCTCATTTCGTGAGACGGAATTACGTACATGCGAATGTCACGCTTTAATTCTTTTATACGCAAAGCTCAGGCGCCGAGAGAAAGATAACAGTGCGGTCTTTTGTTGTTGAATTCTTGTGATCGCTGAAACGTAAAGCGATCTCTAGAATAACATTTTCGCATAAATTATTGTGGAAAATTTTGAATTAACTTACAAAAATTCCAGAAATATCATATGCTCGCGAATGTGCTAAAAAAATCTTGCTACAACTTTCATATTTCAAAGTCATGCAATTTCTTCTTATTTCTTGTATTTTTATAATAATACTGTACTGACGTGAGATTTTAAACGCCTGACAATTTAACGTCTGAATGTTGTTAAAAAAATATCATAGGAAAATATTTAAAAAAGTACAAGCTCTTTCCATCTACATCAAATTGACACCTGTCAATAATATTTTAACAGCAATTTCAAAAACGTAAAGGAATAGAAATATAATAAAAAAATTTGTAAAAATGTACAAAATTTATAATTTAAGAGATGACAGTAAAAAATGATTTGCTTTTTATTGTTAAGAGTATACAGAAAGTGATAATGTTTTTAATTTAAATAGAAATATTGCAGTATATATTTATTATTATATATTTATTATTTATCTATTTCTGTAGGACGAAAAGTGTAAGAATCATACATCAAATTTGTAATTATATAATAATAAACTATTTATCTACGTCATGAATAATATTACTAAGAGTGCATTATTTATGTATTATTTTTTTTATTTGTTATTTTGTAATTCTACGGGCTTGCGTCCATTACAACTTTTTTTTCGAAATAAACGAACTAGCTTAAATAATTCATTAAAAAATTTTGAAAATATACAGGCTGTCCCAAAATTAATAAATTTTTCTCCATTTTAAAGTTTAAATAATATTTCCGAATTATCTCGTTAAGAAATTAAAATGGAGAAAAATTTATTCCGAACTTTTTGCTTAATTTTGAGCCCAAAATATGCTCCCAAAGTTTGGCCATTTAATTTTGGGACATTCTGTATAAACATACGATCTTGCGTTGTCTCAAAGTAAAAACGCTGCCAACTGCACTGGCACAATGCTTTCTCATAGAGATGTCTGCATCTCTAAATAATAGTGGTAAGCTGAAAATTTACAAGTTTTTGAAAAGAAAAATTGAATAATAATAATTGGAAGAAAAAGTAAAAATTTCAAAAACACCAACTAGCTCTAAAATCGAACCCGATC
>JAWWEN010000020.1:8989255-9002526 GCA_035582955.1 Sycophila texana
CTTTTACGTCAAAATCTGAAGATCGAAAAATTTTGGCGACACAAGGCTTTCTCTATGAGAAAGCAAAAAGTATAATTTAAAAAACTTGATTTTAAATTAATGCACTGGAAATTTTTTTATAGAATTCTGTCGAGAAAATAATTTTCTTGAATATAAACGAAAATATTTTTAACAATAAATTCGTACTCTTTAAAGCTACGAATTTTGTACAGTATTTAAAAAGTAAATCCGATTTAAATTTAACTCAAAATATATTTTAAATGCATTTTATGAAAAAAAATTCCTTTCTTATAAAAAATTTCCATCTGCATAATTCTTATAAAATTAAGGTCGTATTAGTTTAAAAGGGGCTAAACTGCAGTAGAATGAGAGGAAATAATAGAGAAAATGTTCGCAGCTTCCGTTCGTTTCTTCATTCATACCCTTCCAGTTCATTAACTAGAAATTCGATTACTTTATCTACAAAGAGAACATGAAATATAGATTCCGAAGCGACTAAGATATGGGAAAGAGAAAATTCTCACTACTCAATAGACGACCGCTGAAAGTATATTAATGGAATTTTGATAGTTCGCTGCCTTTTATCGTATAAGAGGTTGATAATGATTCCTCAGTTAACTTCTCTTACAAGCTATCAAGCTCACAAATCATACTTTTTAATTTACTGACGAAAATAAATTTAATTTAACTTACGAATTATTACTTGATGATCGTTTTTTTATCCTTCAAAATTAAATTTACGTAACTTATGTTTTAATTTTCAGGTAAGCATTTATTTCTCGAATATACAGACATTATGGAATGGCGAAATTCGTGAGTAAAATGTACATTCATATTTATAAAAAAATAAGAAACCAACATAAATAAATAAAATAAACATTTATTTTTTATTATCATCGCGTGAGCTCTTGATTTAGTTTAAAAATAGAATCCAATTATTTTTTTTTTCATTCGTAATTACTACTTACAACAAAAAACTGGGTATATAAGCTTCTGTTGTACTAACCCATTGTTCGTATAATAACACCGTAATCCTCGAAAAATCTTCTTGCTCAATAAAAAAAATTCTTACAAATATTTTGCGATAAAATCGCACTTGCCGAGTAAAAAAAGTTTTCAGAAAAATATTTCACGTCTGCCCGATAATACAGGATTTATACGTCGTGTAGACTCACAGAAGAAAGAATCTGACAAGACGTACAATCTTTCTACAAGCACGAATTTTCACGGTCCCTCCAAACATTGTGTCTCCTCTTACATACATATGTACGTAGCACATTTTGAATCTTCGAAAGCTCATGGTTATTTATTAACCCATTTCCAAAAATGCCCAAGCGCACTTTCATTTACCTACTATACGTGTTTTTCTGAAAACAATTTTGTTCTTTTCCATTTCTGATTATGTTTTATTTAAAAATATTTGATTAGCAACTATTACAATATTTTACTTATTATTTACTTCCAAGTTACTTATTGTGTAATTGTTTTTAATTAAGAAATAGTAGCACCTCTTACAGTTCTTCGATTCTGTCAGTTCTAATGAACTATTAATAATAACAATCATTCCTTCGGTACCCGCAGATCTAATAAATTATTATTAAAAATAATAATGCTTCAAAATAATTTCATTCGCTTACCTGAAAATTGAATGTTGGACAAAGCATATCAGATTTAGCGCGCGAGTTCAACGAGGCGCGTGCCGCCAGCCCCGGAGAACGAAACGATTTCAGTTTTTCGATTTCCGGTGCGTAGGACATCAAAGCATTGAGCTCGTAGTCGCTGGTATTACAAGGGACGCGGCCTCGGACTCGCTGTATCGGGCGCATAAAAAAAAGGTATACAGAATGAGAGCAGCAGTAGTCGCGCCTCGACTCCTTTTATGCTTCATACTTACATCCGCCGTAGGAAGGAAAACAGCCGAGCTCCTTGCGGTGGTCTTTCCGTAGCCTCGGGTTACATCGCGCCAGGGGGAAGTTGAATTTTCGGCTTCAGGGAGGGTACATAATGCCGCGCGCGCTCGCACACCGCACTACCGTCCGGCTTTACGAGCTCGTAAAAAAAAGCACTGCGTCAACGATGGGCTGACGAGTGAAGCGCCCCGTCGATTTTACCGAAGTAATTCTTTCACTAGCTTCTCTCTCTCTCTCCCTCTCTCTCTCAAGCTTTGTTTATTTTTTTTTGTTCGTGTTGCGTGATTTTACGTGCGTGTCTATATACTCAGGCGCGCCGACGGCTGTATACCCTTTTTTATGTCCTTCGCTTTAACGGGATCAGCTACGCGAAACAAAATTATTATTGGAAAAGTGTTGCATGCGCTGGTTTTTTTCCGCGTTGTTTGACGTCCTGCTTTAAATTAAAGAGAGCCGCGAGACATCTTTCGTCGTTCTGTTTTGTTCCTTTTTTTATTTACTATTTGCGTGCGTTTTTCTGGGCTTTACGATAATCCCTATGTGCTCCATTTATTAATCGAATCGCATACAATAATAATTAATTCAATTTCCTCTACTGTATGTCAATAAATTTCCTCTGCTGGGTTACATTATTTGTAATGTGTTATTATGTGCAATTTTTATAATTATTGTATATTTATACTCTGGTTTAATAAATAAATAAATAAATAAATAAATAAATAAATTGAAATTATTAAAGCTCGAATGCCTTAAATGTGCAAGTGAAAAGCGGTTATGAAATTTCTACCGACTTAAGTGCACCGTAAACACGGGGAATAATTCCACTTCATTGTAGATGAAATTGAAGTGAATGGAAACAAAAAAAAAGTGAAGAAGAAAAGAAGAAGAAGAGGAAAAAAACTGCAACCTGCCCTCGGGCAGGCGTAAAAAGTTGCGCGAAACTCTGCCGCAGATAAGACACGAGTACTTCATAAAGAATTAAACAGTACACTCTTGCCGGGAGTGTATAGGTCGTAGCTTCTCTTTCTGTGCTCTCCGTGATAAGGAGAAACAACAAACGTTCGCCGTGGCGCTATCTAAGGCCCCGATCGTTTCCTTCGGTATCCAACGACTGAAAAAAGGCGGCTGCAGATACGCCATGGTAGCCGCTGGAAGTAAGAAGGCTGAGGCAGAGAAAGAAGCGGAAAGTTAAAGGAGAAGTGACAGAGGAAGAATGGAATAAAGGCGGACGGGAGAGGAGGGAGGGAAGGGGAGAGAAAATCAGGAAAGAGGCGCGAGAGTAACAAGAAAAGGAGTTTGCGACATCCGCATTGTGTTCGCCTGCAGCCTGCGCTAAGAGAAAAGCGTCTCTCACTTTCGGCGTTTCCTGGGCACACATAAGCGCGCGCGTCTGATCCGCGATAAAAACGATCTAATCGCTCGTAAAGAAAGGCCGAGAGTGGAGGAGGGAGGAGGAGGGTGAGGGAGAGAAGGAAGTGGGCGAAGGGTAAATCCGATGGAGAAAATTCAGTGACGGTGGACTCAATGCGAGCTCCCCTTCTACCTTTGACGTGTAAAAATAGTTTAAACGTTGTAGTCGTCACAATCATCCTTCTCTTGAATCCGATTTTCCCTCTCCCTATGCTCTTCTCCCTCTCTCTTTTTCTCTCTTTTTCCGTATATGCGTGTACAGGTCCGTCGTTTATATACGTACTTACATTCTTTCATTCGGCGACTGACTACTTTTTCCCATTCACGGTACTCGCTCGTCTTTTCTCCATGCGGTACGAGCCTTCCTTCGTTTTTCATGTAATTCGGAGATTTTTCTACAACTTTTCCCTTCAGTGACTAAAGGATAAACGAAGCCGATTTTTTTTCCTCGGGGCTCATTCATATTATCATTTTTTTTTTGCTCGACGAAGTGAATGCTAAAAGATTCAAGGGTAGTAAATTTTTTTCTTTCGATGATATATGGTTTCTAGATAAAAGATGACCTTGGATTGTTTGTGAAGATACTTTTGTACGCAATTCGCTTAAAATCACTTTAAATGATTTCTTTTTTTCACTTTGTTTTATTTAATATTTGTGAACATTTGATTAATTCAATCATTTGTTTAGATTTTTTCATGATAATAATGTTTCTAAAAAAAGTCCAGATAAACTTTAAAAATTATTTACTAATTTCATTATTATATAAACATTTAAATGATTTGATTTCGTTATATTACTCAACAACTACCGAGGGCCAAAAATTTTAATACGGCATTAAATTATTTTTTTCTTTTTCGCCCCTATCGCTACATCCAGCAAATAATCAGCAAATAACTACCAGAAATTAATGAATGAGATTCATCACTTCATCAAAACTTCCGAGTAAATTGAGAAAGCATATATTGGATTGCATTAATTAATCATTTGCAGATGGAACCATATATTCGCATATTGAGAGCGGCGTAACGAGATCGTTAAAATGCCTTTTAATGTTTCAATTTATTTACACATTTTTGAGTACACGTACGGCCGGCGAAAATTTTCGAAGCAACGCTACTCTAAATTTAATTTCAAGCTAATTTGAGCAAAGGCACCAAATAATACCCCAAGTAAAAAATAATACTTCTGAAGCAGCTCCGCAGAAACGATTCGATGTTTCTTCTTATCGTAGCCAGTCTCAGAATCCCCGCCGGTATTTTGATCATCCGATCGTGCCTGTCGTGCAATTAGGCAACAGCCTATCCTTCCATTGACGACAAAGAGACGACGAAAGCGAGCGGAGGTAGCGGACTTGAAATTTCACAATCTCGCTTCCGGCACGCTAAATAACAGAAAAAAAGACAGAGACAAGATCGGAGACTGGCGGAGGCGAGTGCAGGGAGAGAGGGAGGGTATAGTCAATGAAATTGCACCATCCAATTATTTCCATTGTTAACCGGTCTAGTGGCCGTCAATATGGCTTCGGCTCTCGAGGTACTAAGTGGTTAATTAACGGCAAGTCCGATGCCTCCTCTCTCCTCGCACTGACACAGAGAGAGAGAGAGAGAGAGAGAGAGAGAGAGAGAGAGAGAGAGAGAGAGAGAGAGAGAACCTGGCTACTCATCCGTTCGGTCCGGCAGTCTGCAAAACAAAACTCCACGCTCGTCGCCCGCTGCAATCTGCGCTCGCATCTTTTTTTTTTATTGTTGCGCCCTTACAGTGAGGACGAAGTGCGCGCAAAAAAAGGAGAAAAAGGCTGCGGCTCTGTCCGCCGTCGACGGCGAAATACTAGAGGACACACGGGGGTGCAATCGATCGCGAGCGCTAAAAAAAGGAACATTCAAACCGTTCTCCTTTCATAGCCGGGGATCTCTTCTTGGTGCGAATTCTAATTTGCGTGTATCGTGAAATTGTCCGAACGAGGGGCAATTCATCGATTCTCTCCCCCAGTCGAGCGGCGAAATTGGCTGCAGTCGTTCTCCTCTGGCCACGTTGAAAACTGCCGAAATATATTAAATTCCGAGGTGTGCGCGGGCGCAGCTATTCGAAATTCGATCAGACGGCCGATGAAGGCCGCGAACAATTAAATAAAACGCGACGACGAAACAAAAAGCCATTTTAAATTCGGCGAAGGGCACGCCAGCGGCCCCGGCGACGATTGTTCGGAAATTAAAGCTGCTCTTTTACGGAACCGGGGGGCAGAATTAGCGCAATTAATCGCCCAGCCGATTTTGTTGACGCCCGCGCGCCACCGAACAAAGGCTGCACCGGATGAATGGAGATTTTTATTTTTTAAGGTCGAACGGGGGGCGGCGAACAAAAGGCACGCGGGAAGGGGTTAAAGTGCGAATATAAGGAGTCGATGTGAATGCGCGCGAGAACGCGGCGGGGGAGTATAATTAGCATTCGTTTTTCGGGGATGTGGCCCTGGTAGCCGGGGTAGCCGCGAAAATCTCGAGAGTAATTGAAGAACTTTTCGCAAGCCGCGCGGCTTTTCAACTTTAATTAAAACATCCGAAATGAACGAAAATCCGCGCGCTGGTTCCCCCGGCCGTTTGCCCGTGACATTTCGCTCGATTCGCAGTTTTTCGACTGCCTATCTTCCCCATCGTGCGGTTCGAAAATTTTTTAATAAGTCGAGTAACTGAAATTCCGAGCGAAAAAAATAACGTCCGGCTGACAGGGTTGCCGGTCGAACAATTGAAAAAGCTGTTACCACCGAGTACATTTCTTTTCTTTTTTTTTTTAATTCTGCTATGACTCTCGTACACTTTCCGAATTTTTAATTACGCTTCGAGCTCATTAACTTTTTCAATGCAACCAAACCTACCCTCTCGTATACTTTTTTTTAAATTTCTTTTAATAAAGTTCATAGATTTTTTCTACAATATTCAAATTAACAACAGGTATCAGACGAATGCGCTTTATTGAAATCTCCGAAGGTTCATTATGGCGCCAGCGAAATAAATTCCCAGCCATTCATCTTCGTTCCGCATCAAACGGGTAACCGCGAGGCAATAAAATTTATCCGGCATTCACTTAAGGCAATCCTTAAAATCGTATTCAACCCTCTCCGGACTCGGCTTTCGCCCCGGCCAATGTTTCATAAAAAGATATTATTCCCTGAAGAAGAATGACCGTGCCTATTCATTTCCCGGCATCGGTGAGAGAAAAAAAGAGACCGAGGGGACGTAGAAAGGCGGCTACTGCGTCTAAGGAGCGAAATACAAGCTCGGAAGGGGGTGGCGAGTCGTTCCGCTCTAACGCTATCAATTTAGCGAAGATTTGAGGCCGGCGCACTGTCGCGCGAGCACCAAATGGTTTCCGATATTGATTCCCGCGAAATAACTCAAAGGGAGACGACATCGCGAGCCCCTCCGGGGATCTAAACCTTATCCGTCGGTCGCACGATAGCAAACATTATTACATTTCTTTCGAAGAATCTTTTCCCGCTTCCGCCGCAGCCGAGGCTCCTGAGCCCCGAGCATTCTCACCTTTCCACTTTAATTCGCGCCCTCGCCCGACTACTGGGATATAAAAGGGGAAATCCTCACTGCGGGACTTTTGTTTTTTAATCAAATTCGACGCGAGGATTTTTTTTCTTTTAAGCGCCAGGCGTTCAAAGTAAACTCTCTGAAATGCCGGCGAGTTCGGGTGACTTTTTTTTTACAGGGGGCGGGATTGTTTTGATTTTTAGTGCGTAAACGCGAGCACGCTGCTGTCTATATTTACGCTCGGAAAGAAGAGGACTTTACAACGTTGAAACGACTCACTTCACGGGACGGCAGCTCGTAAAACAAGAAATGGAATTTAAATCCGTTGAATATTATTATAGTTAGAGTGGGCTACATTCTTGTTGGATTTACCTTGAAAACGTGACCCTTTTTTGGAGATGACAGAAACTTTGTGAAAGTTCAATTAAATTGGTCGAATACGACGATTTAATGAATTTCGTCGTTTTAATTGACAATTTAATTCCGGATTCATGTCTATTTTTCTGAAAATATTTCTTTTTAATTTGAAGTAACATTGTTGCGACTTTTCGTTTTAATTTAATGTAAAAGGAGCGTAACAATTTTTTTTCGCATAAAAATATTAAAAAGACTACAGTCTGTTTTTTTTTTTAAACTCGGGATTACGTTCATGATTATTTTAGTAAAACAGATACTCAGCAACATTCAAATTTCTCGTTTCTTTTGAATGTACTGGCTTACAAAAAGCTGCAAAATTCTAATTTTTGCAGATATCAATGACCTACATGTGTGCATTTTAAATAGCCAGAAAATGTGAATTAGGGGGAGTGAGAAAGAACTCGCTGCGTAATAAAAGTAGGTGGAAGTAGGTCGCACAAAAGCCTGCCTCTCATAATGCCCGAAAAATTCAAACGTAGAAAAAGCTAGTTTAATTCTGCGACCCAAGTCATTACCCATTAGCATTTAATATCTTATCGTACTTGTGCATTAAGAAATCGGAGCAAAAAAGGGACCAGCACCAGAGGAACAATCGAGGTTAATAACGAAGCGAGTAGAAAGGTACACTGGCTGTTTGAGAGGACAGTTGTCTTATCAGCCTAAACATCCAGATTCGTACCTGTTTATTTTCCATCACCAATTCTGCAATCTAGAGTCACGAAATTTAAAAAAAAAAAAAAATACTAATTTTCTAATTTTAGTTTGCTAAAGATTTAGAATATGTTGTTACAAAACTTAAAATTGATAATTTATACTTACAAAAGCAATATTACGTAAACTTTTCATAATATCAATAATTTAGCAGCTATTGTATTTAGAAATTTGGTTTAAACGCTTAAAATAATCGACAGACGACAAGAAAGGTTTTAACAGTACTATTGCAAAACTTTGAGTTTTCAAACAATAAATATCCATTGCACAATGCCCTCGGTGCGTGTAGATAACTCAGTTGCTCCATTACAGCAAATTTCAAATTAAATGCAGCGAATGAAATATCTCTGTAAAAATAAATAAGTGAAATTTGACTAAAATAAGTGAATAGTCACTTATTCCACGTGAAAAATCTTCCACTTGCTGCAATAACTTGCTGACTATTCACTTATTCTAGTGAAATTTCACTTATTTATTTTTAGACAGTACTCTCCCCCACCCCCTCTTTTTAAAACTTCGGTAGGAAGTATTAGCAATGTTCAACTGCAAAACAAAACACAAAGAGCGCAATAGTAGAGAAAGCATAAATAAACAAAAAAAGGGGGGAAAGACAAAGCAAAGCGAACCCAGACAAGAGGCTTTAACGCAATTAAAAAACTTTCCCGGTAATTAACAGGTGTTAGTCTGCGTTACTCACCGCACCCCTCTCCCTTCACCCACATGGTAATACCTCGTATAAAGGTTTACGCTTAGGTGGGAGAAAGGGTGAGAACCGAGGGGGGGGGGGTGGGAGAGAGTCCCGCCGCAGTACTGCAAGCTCGCGGAGAAAAATGAAATTACGGCGCTTTACGCGACAATGAAAAAGCGCGAGCTCGCGTCGCCGGCGACCAGCCAATTTTGCGAGCCCCGCATAATAATAAGAGCCCGGTGTGCCTTTCTGCGGGGCACCCATAGCGTAGGCGCGTCGTCGTCGTCGCACCGGAGGGAGAATATAAACGCGCCGAGGCCGAAGTGACATGCGCGGCTTTTACGAGGCCGGGCCGTTCGGCCGGGAAAATGCGTGTTTTATGATTGGACATCCGGTAAACTATATCTTAATCCCGTGGGGTTTTATAGGCTGCGGAGCTCGAACACGAGTCCGAAAGAGCGTGCGGCGGCGATTCGCGTTCGCTCGCGTGATTTACGTTCGAAAACCCGCCGGCAATCGGCCTATGGCCTCCTTTGCCCCCGGGCCCCTTTCTCTCTCTTTTTCGTCTGATAAAATATACGAGGCGAAACGTTAAGAGTCTGGCTTTCTCTCTCAATTTTTTTTATACGAAAGAAGTGCGGCTCCCTTAATTTCGAGCGCTTTTGTGGGAAAAAATCGCGATCCGCCGGGGCCGCACAATGAAATTTTATTCGACGTTTCCACTAGAGATTTTTCTATAAATTGAACGTTTTCGACTCGTTTTAAATGCAGTTTGACCCTGTTGAATGTCAAGTGCACTCGGAACTAGGGCTAATTAAATTTCGTGGTAATTTACTTCTGCAATTAGGGGATTTGTCTTTCGAAAACAAAGTTAGAATCCATTTTCGCGTTGAAGAAACAACTGGAGTATTGCACTTAGAAAGTTATTATCCGCCGTTTAATTAGTTGCAGACACTAGTCTGCTACATTGCGTCTCTATTTTTTTTTAAATTAGCCGCCTCGCTTGTCTCAAAAAATCGAAGCGAAAATTCACGGCGAGAATCTACAATCGCGGTACAAAGTTGAGCGAAGGTGACGCTTGCATCGTCCTCGAAGCGGATGTTATATTACACAAAATGCAAATAAAACAGTTCCCTCCGCGTATTCGGTTGACGCTCCGGCTGCAGGCGAGAGAGCGGAGATTCAAGTTTTCTTAAACGAGACTACTTACGTGATAAATTGAGAGACGAACTTTCATGGAGGAAGTACCGTAACTGCTTGCGCATTTCGTTTCGCCCCACCCCGCTGGCGAAATGAGAGACGGAAAAAGCCGGGGAGTGGGGGGGGGGGGAGGGAGGTAAGAGTCGGAAGTGTAAGGAGTTGGGGACTAAACGAAAAATGAAAAGCTGCGCGAGAGCCGCAGAAAGTATGACGTCGAGAAAAGAAAGGGGGAGGGGGTTAGGAGGGAGTGCTTTCTGAGGAAAGGTTTACGGCTGTCACACTTTGCGAACGCGGCAGCTATTCGCGAATATTATGTTAATGGTCGTCACGGCAAGTCGGTACTTAAGGATGCCGGCCATACCAGTTGCCGGTGCTTGTTTTGTACCAGCAAAAAATTAATGAGAATTTCAAGAGTCGAGCAAGCTCGCCCCGGGATAAAGTCGACAGTCGCTTTCTTCGAATATAAACTTTCGTTAATTGAGACTTTTTCATTGATTTTTCGCCGTTTCCCTCGCTAATGCAGTATTAAATATACTTTCTCCGTTTTAAGGCTGATCATTTAGAGACGCTCGAGTCCGAATTTATCGTCTTGAGAAATTTACGATAATTGAATGGAATAAAACATCAATTCCTAAATTGAGCAGTCGAACATTTGCTGAATTGATGGGATGTATATGTCAATATGAAAAATGTTTTAAATTTAAAAAAAAATTACAAAGTTTGAATTACGTGAGTACTATTAAATATAATTGTTCTTTTTTTACTTTTATGAGTTTTTATTTAAAAAAAGACGAATTAAATTAAATTTATAATTGGATTACTTTAAATTTATATTTTTAACTTTTATCGAACAGTGCAAGTAATAAAGTGGATTGGAACGATAGAGTAGCAGGAATGCTTTTAATTAGTTATAAAATAAATTTACATAAAACAATCACAAGTAGCTATAAGGTAGCGTTGACGAGCTAACTTGCTTCGTGGTTTTGAAGAATTAAAATTTTTTGAATTTTAAGTTTTATCTATTAAAACTTTCACCATTGTCATGCTTTTTCGGGCGACGATGCGGTTCGTTGAACTAATTAAGGAAATTCTTCTGCGGAAAAGCAAAATAACAGACTCTTATGCAAATAGCAGCTCAATAAATAATGATTCTTTTTTTTTAGTCTAGTTTCCTCCTTGGTATTACGGAACCGACAACGTAATTAGAATAATTTTATGTACAATAACAAAATTTAAATAAACCGTAGATATTTCTCAAATTCAATTTGAATAAAATCGTTAAAATATCATAATTAATAAATATATGATTTTCAATTGACGCCCAACTTGTTGCAGTTTGCGTCCAGTAATTGCTTAACAACAAAAAATGTATCGGTTAATGACTATAACAACGCAATTATGTGATAATTGAATTCAACCTCTCGTAGCTGAATAGCGGATCAGATGCTGTAGTTGTTTAACGTAACCTACTATCACATCGGAAATGGAAGTTTAATGATTGCGCCAATTGAATATTATTACCCTGTTGAAGGTACTAGTTAGTAACATTATTAGCCAATTGAAGGACCCGGTACCTTCTTGTTATAGACTTTAATTTCATTACCGCAGTTATCCCTTTGAATACTCGGATTTAACACAGTAATATATTTCATTCATAATATTTTTATTGATCAAAACATAGAAATAAATCCACTAGCAAATTTTGTAATGGTATTGTAATTTTGTTACAGACTACCCACATTGGCATTTTTACAAGAATTTTCTAATAGTACATTTCGATATGACGTGCGCGAAGTAAAATTTTACATAAATGAATTTAGGAATGCATTCGATACGCTGTGCGTAAAGTCGTGCTTTGCGCACGGTGTATCGAAAATCTACTATCTCTCAGTATAGAGAAACTCTTCGGTTTCTTAGAATAAGTCTAGATTCCATATGAAAAAATGCAACATAGTAAAATTTATCAGATTGGCAAACTGTAACAGTGTACTAGAAGATTTGAAACATAGATACCAAACATCGGTTTCACCTGCAGATCTGAGCTCCTAATGCGCAAGTACTGAAACGGGCGAATCGCAAAAAACGAAAATGGACCAGATGATAAACTGCTCGGATGAGATCGGAAGGGGGGGGGGAAAGGAGGCCCGAGCGATGTATAGGTTAGCACATACATTATCCTCTCGAAGCCCGAGGTCGCGCACACGTCTTATGCAAAACGAGGCGCTCACGCGCATCTGTGCGTAAATCTCGAGGTCATTAATTAGGCATCCATGTCGCCTTGGCTCCTAGTCGCGGGCGCGTCCCTCCTTGTAATTAGATGCAGTTAATAGTTGCGCTCGCGCGCCCCCGCTCCGTCGTCTTGGTTGGAAGTGAAACTCGGTAATCCTCCCCGAAACGTCGGCTCGTCGTATATATGTATACAGCGAAGGGAGCTCGGTGCCCGGTTGCCGCTGGCCGCGAGTTGTCCGCTGGCTCAACTGGAGTTACCTGCTCCTCCACCCCCTGCTCCTTCGACCCTCCTTTCCTTTCCTAAACTGGCACCTTCCCTCGGCTCTCCAGACGTGATTTGCTTTGCAGACTGTGCCCGCCGCATCCGTATAATTAAAGCGCTATTTGCAAAGCACTTCTGCGGTATGTCGCGGCCATATCGCGATAGCTGCTCGTCCTCGAGATGGAGATAGATTTGCCGCAGCTTGTAAGTCCAGGGTTAACGAGATACTGCACCGATGAATGCACTCGCAAGAAAAACATTTAATTAAACTCCTGCTGACTCTGCTGATCCGCTGGACTGCACAAGTGCGTGTCGCTCCTTATAAATAATAAATTCCGTATGCAGTGCATTCCAATAATCCTTTTTTGCAGGTGCCGCTTCAATGCTGCACGTCGTAAATGTAAATAGAAATACGCGGGGATAGGAAAAATGCTCGGGGCGTACGTGCTGCACTGCTTCTTCTTTAATAACGCGAAAAAATTCGTTTGCAATATTCATTAATAAAAGGTTCGATGATAAATTTGTATAATTAAAATTGAATGTTTGATTGATAATAATGCATATAAAAAATTATTTACTTTTACGATCGTTTAAAACGCTTCTAAGTTTATTTTGAACATCGTCCTAGAATTTACCCACGTACTGACTGATACTGCGCCAGTGGTGACTTCAAAATTAAATTAAAGGACTACCATCCGTTCATGCTTGCAGTACATGCGCACTCTAACTGCATATCACAAATTGAACTTTTAATCTTGTTATCTTGAAGGAATAGTCTAAGCGAGAGAGAATTACATTAAAAGATATCTACGTATAAAACTATTTCTTCAGCGATGTGTGTGTGCGTGTGTGTGTGTGTGTGTGTGTGTGTGTGTGTGTGTGTGTGTGTGTGTGTGTGTGTGTGTGTGTGT
>JAWWEN010000020.1:9022104-9034170 GCA_035582955.1 Sycophila texana
AATTTAAAATAAAATTTTTACAGTTAATAAATAAAAAATTGTTTTTTAGTGAAATTAACTCAGGCTGGCCCCCTTAATAATAAATTTTTTTAATAAGGCTACACACATTTTTTTAACCGAGAGATAAACGTCAACAATTTAGGGAATAGTGTATTATTTCAAGAATAATTAAATTAAAATAATTGTATAGCTTTGAACATTATTATACATTTGCACAAGGAAAATAAATATTAATAATTCAGTGAATAATTAATTATTTGCTGAATAATTAAATTATGCATTAGTTTGACTTGCGAATTCCACATTGGCAAGTAATGGACTAGTGCAGGCTGCTGGTATCGACTCGACTGGTTGCCGTAAGTCGCTGCTCCCCGGAGACTTTGACATCGAAACTCGATCTTTTGGACCCTTTAGATCCAAGGACTGAATCGGCATCTTAAGTTATCATCTTCCTCGGTTTTCCCTGGCATCCGTTCTCATACTCGCATATCACATTAGTCTGTTTACTGCAACTCTATTTCGATGTACCACTAAAAAACTAATTAATTAACAAATTTTGGATAATTTGTTCTAAAAATAATTTCATCACTGCTGGTACTAGTGCTTTCATCATAACTTGATTGAACGTTATATAATTTTAAAAAATACGTTTTTTACTCGCTGATAATACAATTTGAACAAAAAAATCCCCTATTCTATTCAATATTGGCTTTAATAAACGAAGTTTTAATTATCTCTGAAAAAATGTTTTGGTTTGACAACAAAAAAAGTTATTTGAAATTAGTTTTAGTTGAAAAATAATTGAACAATTACTATTGGCTTAATAAAGCGGAAGTGAACCCGAGCAATCTTTAGAACGAATGAACTTTTGAAAATTTATCTTACTATGAGTGAATTGGAAAATTAAAAAGTTCTACCATTCGTAAGAGAGTTTACACTCAGAAAAGCTATTTTCAGACGAACCCGCTAATGATCCGTGAAAGATCCTTGGCGGCGAAGTAGAATCTCGAAAGAGAGAAAGAGAGAAAGAGAGCTCTCCACGAAAATTCGTTTATTTTTCTGCATGAGGAGACTTCTTGGTAGTATTATATGCTCTTTGCGAATATTTATTTAAGAGGGGTCCGAGGCGAGGGGAGGGGGGTTTCAAACGAAAGTGCATTGAACCTAATTATTTCATTGAGCAGATCTTTGTCATTTGGAAATTAATTTCTATTCCTTTTTTCCCTACTTTTTAAGTGTCTTGTTCAATTGCCAAAAGTACTTTGCAAATAAATTAAAAGTAAGTATATACATGACAAGTTCACAGAACCGTAAACAACGGCAATGAAACAGTCACTTCAATTTGTTATTAAAAACGTTAACATTAACAATTTCCCAAAAGACAAACTTAATTCACCTGATTTAAGGACAATCGAGGCTAGAAATTGTAACGAGCGCCTGCGTATGTCTGTATTATCAACGATAATTGGAGCAGCTAGATATTAAGTCGTGAGCCGATCGATGGCGCCAAAACAAAACTAAGTAGGCGAAGAAGAAAAGGCGGAGAATCACGCCGGCTCGCTCTCTTTCGTCCGGGACCCGCTCGTGGATATACCACCACTACTGAGGACATCCTATAGATTCGCTCGCCATTGATATTATCACCCAGAAAGCGCGATCCTGTGACGTTAAATTAAGTAGCCCCCTTTTTGCGAGAGCGTCATTCGTTGAATTATGTGCACGTGAATATTATTTAATTTCGTGATTATAATTATGCCGTTCGAAAGCGCGATCATTAATTATTTAGGATTGTAATATAGCGACGAGATTCCGTAAAAATAATTATTATTTGTAACTAAAGTATGCGCGAGTATTTTACTAATACGATATACATGTTCCTTATTCTTTAATTATAAATTTTACAATATATTCTATTAGAATTTATTCGATTCGATACAAAGCTGGTGGGACGGGTGAAATGTGTTGATTTGCAACGCAACGAATCTGGCGCTGAAGGTTCCTCTCGGCCGACTAAAAAGTACAACACTTTATTACAATTGACGGTGGGAAAAGAAAATACGTCTTGCTTCTGGTATTGGCGTTTAGATTTCCACCTCCTTCCTGCGCTGCTCTTCCCACGGGAGAAAGAAAAAAAAATGTAAAAACAAACTGAATTGTGGCATCATGGTACACCGTCGAGTAGTAATGACTATGGCGTCGACCATTTACTCTCCTGCCCGTACGTGCAATTAGACCGCGGACTCGCGTATATGTGCTCGCGTGCTTCCCCTGCCATGGCCACGAGTTCGCAAAAACTAACGGAGCCACGTGCTCGGTAACGCAGAATTTTCAGCGCTAATCTTGCACAGCTTCTCTGATAAAATTAACTCGCTAAATCCCCCTTTTTAGCGTCCGTCCGTAAATCCTCTCATTATCTTCAAATTGCTGCGGCACATAGACGCTTTAAACGGGATAATGCACTGTTGTTTGTTTTAAAGATTATGAATAATCAGCCCCTTCTCAATCTGTACCATTTGGTTAACGACTTCGCGTAATAAAGCTGCGAAAAAAAATTTAAAGTTCGGGTCAAAAGTGAAATTTTTTTTCTTTAAATAGAAAATCTCGCGTTTATAAACTTTTCTGCGTTTGATGATAAAACTCGAAGATTTTGCATTTTTTTCTTTCGCTTTTCGATATCAAGTCGAGTAAAACTTCGAACTGCGAGGTTTATTTATTAGTTCTTTTTGTGGGGTTTTAATTAAATTTCAAAAACATTTTTTTTTTTTGCAGACGCCGGGGAAAATTTACTTTATGGAAATTTTCAAAACAAGAGAGGATAAGAGAAAGTTTTGTTTAAAATAGTATAATCAAGTGTCTATATCTAAAGTTGTAACTGTATGCAGGCCGCAGAAAAGTTTCTCGCATGTGACATATTGAAGTTAAAGAAATGTATTTTAAGAAAAATATCAAAAAACTTTTTACTTTACATAGACATTAGTTTTTCGTTCGTTTAAGTATAAACAAATGAAAGTTTTGAGCACGAAATTCTCTTATAAAATTTGAAAAAATAACAATTGAAATAAATTCTTGATAAGGGAAGTTTACAACTTCATCATTTGCGATTTACACGATTTAGAGTAACTATTTTTAACTATCATTAAAAAAAAGTCCAATAAATTTAAAAGCCCAGTCCAAGTGGAATTTATCGCAAAACAAGTGATTTACTCACCTAATAAAGTTAAAATACGAGCCTGTCTCTCAAGAGGTTTATTATATTATTTGCTTTAAACTTTAAAGTTACTCGTTTATTTAAGCGCTAATTAAAAAGGGAAAAAAAGTTTAGTACAAAAAAAAAAAGATTGAAAAATATAGTAGCATAAAATATTAGTATAAAATCTAAGACAATAAATATTCTTCTATAAAATATTACTCCCTCCGTCGTGCATCTATTAATAAAGAATAATTATCCACGTTGACAATATTTATAATCTCAAGACTTCCAACTGTATGAAATATTTTCTGAAATGATGTATGATCTCGGTCAAGCCAGCTCCTTAGCAATCATAAAGAACCCGGAAAAAGTCCGATATCCCTGAAAATCCAAAGGATAAATTGTCCCCGAAATCGGACACCCAACGGAGGCAGCGTACCTCGTCTCACTGGCTGCTTGTATACTCCGCGCGTCGCTACGAGGCGACGGACTCGCGGCAGTTTGTCTTAGCTCCCGTTTGCTTTTCCCATTAGGCAATCAAATTATCTTGCTCTCCTCGAGATCACCGGACGCGCGCGTCGCAATCTTCCTCCTCCTTGTTGTGCTGAAAGCTCGACTCGCGCCGAAATGCCTCGGGGGCTCTGCGACGAGTTTACGCGCCGCGAAGACGACCTTTTTTTTCGAGCCTCGTTGCCAAAGCATTTTTTTCTTCGTCGGTGCATAATTAAAAGGGACAGCGCCGCGAATTATGACGACGTTACTCGAGCAAACGCGTTCGCTTTGACGCGGTAATGTGTGTTAAACGCGTCGGACGCGTTTCTTCTTCCGCCAAGTCCTCGTCTTTTTTTTCATTTTTCTTTCTTTCTGACAAACGGCGCAATGAGAAATACACTCTCTGGAAAGATGCTCGCTCGCCTCGAATTTTTCGAATTTTAAAGGTGATTCCGAGGAGTGATAAAAGATCGTCAGCCTTTTTTTCGCCCGTCGTTATCTGTATAGCGATTCTCGCTGGTAAAAGGAGCGGAATTCGGATGGCACTTTTGTAAAGGCATTCGCGTCATTGTTTCAGCCCCAGCCTCCAGCAGCATTCGGTGAAATATTTCCGAGCTGAAACAATTGCGATTGCTCCGAAATATTTTTTTTCGAACGCGAAAACGCGAAGAATTTCAGCGAATTTCATGAATTTTACGAGACCAGTCTTTGTCATTGATCTGCGCAAATAAAACGGTATATAAATTTTTTATGTATAAAAAAAAATTTGTGCATTCGTTAGTTCGAGATTAACTTTGTTCGGCGATTCATTATTTTTAGATTAATTTTAATAAGTGTGTATTCCTTTTAGCTTTAAATCCATCAGAATTCAGTTAATGGCCGGTCGCCCCTTTGTAGCTCACCTAAAAGGTCGCTCTAACTAGTAACACTACCCCTTTGTCGGCTGCGCAAAATAATGATGAAATAATATAGCTCGCATCCTCAGGGACGAAATTCTAATAACCGAACAAGGAGGTAAAATAATAAGACCAACCCTCGCGCGTTTTTCCCCATAATACATTCAGCTCTGTCACCTTTTATTCCCTCGCCGCGGCGCGTAATATGAGCGCCCGCCGTCGGTCTATCTCGCGCCGTATATAATACCGCGCACGCGTCGTCGAGCGAACGAGAGCAAAGCAGCGACAGCGAAGCCGCGGAGGAACGCCGTTGCCCTTTCTTACGTATCCGCACGCAGTCGTCGTCCGGAGTGGTGGGAGGGGGGGGGGGGGGCTCGCGGGCTCCTCGTTCGCGTGGAAGTCATTGTGCGCTGCTGCTCGCGCACAAAAGAGGCGGCTGGCCCCGTTGCCAGGTGTGCATGCACTTGTTGCTGATGCACGCGCGCGCGAGCGCACTCCGCGTTCCCTCTTGATATTCGCGTCGATGATTGTCGTCGGCAGCGTCGCGCGCGCCGACTTCCACGGCGGAGCCGACTTTCCAGTGTTTTCGACTGCGAACAATGCGTTTTGTTCGCGGCGGTCGTGCGCTCGCGACTCGCGCTTGAATAACTGTGCATCTGCATTTTTCGCGCGCCGCTAGAGGAGGCTCTACTGGGAAAAATGAAACTTTTGCTGTTTATTATTTATTCGGACACGAGCGCATAAGCGCGCGTAAAAGTGCGACTGCATTCGCCTATTGTTTAATCGAGTCGTGTGAATTAATTAAACCGTTTTATATACATTTTTTGTTTGTTTCTTTGTTAATTAAAATTGTTGAATGTTAGAATAAAATTTATTATACATTATACATAATGATTGCGAAGAGAGATTATCGTACAAGTCGTGTAAAAAAGACAAGTATAATGAGAAATAACTGGTCGTTTGTTAATAACTGAGTTACTTTTTAATCCGAGTTTGCGAGCGCGCACCTTGTTCCCCATCCGCGGTGCTTCCAATCTTTTTGGAAATCGAGAGAAGGAGAACGGCCCTTTGGCCTATAAAAGGCGCAGCTTCGGGGCATTCCTCGGACATTATCTTCTAAAAAATCAGCTCCATAAGAGTACCTCGGTATCTCCTCAATAGCGATAGATGTGCAAAGATATTTTATTATTTGTTTTGAATAATTTTCTCTCGCTTGATCCATAAATATTTGTAATCTTTTCTAAATTAATGGATTAAATTTAAAATTTATAAAATAAATAAATTAAAATATACATATGTCCATTTACATTTTATGTAATTTTTTTTTTCTTTCACATCATCATTACATCACCCAAGCAATAGACGTGCGTTCAGTGCTTTCAGACGTGACACCCATGAGTTGGGAGTAATTGTTGTATATGTTCAAGAAATACAGAGAAAAACTATCTTCAGATTAGCGATAGATATGCATTCAAACGTGATGTATGTAAGCTACAGGAGAGTGGCCAAATAGCTTAATTGACATAAAGAAAATTAAATGATATAGTAAATTTGATATCCTTTCAAATGCATTTACTTACATTTTACTATATTGAACCTATTGTATAAAAAAACGCAGAAAACTGTTTTCTAAAAATATATTTTTGAGCCCCTATCTATCGTACCACACTATATAGTGGCTAATAAATTTTAAAATCTTTAAGTTAAATTGTATTATATTTATTGTAAAATTTGCTAGCAATTTTATCATTTTTTATATTTATATTTTTTTTTATTTTTTCAATAGATAAGACATCTACTGAGACAATAAATAAATCAAGTCTATAAAATTCCAATAGTATTGGCCAGTCGCTGGCCAGTGGCCGCCGAACGATTTTATCAGGTATGAGTATATAAGCAATCATTCGGTATAGGAAACGGTCAAAACGGTAAATCCACCTCAGGTTGGGAATAATGAAATTACTTCGCAAAAGCGAGGCGTAGATTTGAAAATCGTTTTACTATGAATAACCATCGCAGCCCGGTGGGACGCCAATCGGGCGACTTTAGTGAATCACCCCTTCATCAAGGTTGGACGGGCGCGTGTTGGTGCGCGTGTTCGTGCGCAGTTAGACCAGAAGAACGAAAGCGAAAGCTCGCGAGCGCAGCGCCCGTTAATCGGCCTTAAATCCAGCGTAATTTCATCGCCCCATATTATATAGTAATTGGAGAAGCTCCAGATGGTACCGTCGTTTCAAATCCCGAGATATAAGATCCTCCCGCACCCACCCTACCCCCCCCCCCCCTTTCCCTCCCTCTCCTTCGCTCTCGGGAGGCCGCTTTCTCCCCGCTCCGGAAGATTATAAGGAAAGTTTTAAGGTGGGGCTGTATAAATTTTTCTCGACGATGACGACGACGAGGACGAAAATTACATTCGAATTATGCGACCAGAAGATACGGCTGGCCGGGTGTCTAGAGAAGGCGAGAATACGTATATTCGGCGGCCTTTTTAATCCCGAAAAATATGAAACGCAGTTTTGCATCTAATTAGAAGGACCATCTCTTTGGGTTTATCCGGCGTAATATTCACCGCACCGACGCTGCGAAAGTATCCTATAGCGCTTGATGAAGTCGGGACTATGTCTTGGGGGGAAACCTGTTTCTCTGACAAAGTCTGGCTGCGCGAAATTTCAGGCCCTTGGCTATTCCAGTCCCTACTCACTTCAAATCTCGCAGTTCAAATAATGACTGAATACGTGCATGCTAATTTCCGCGAGCGGGAATTTGTTAAGCCTCGCCTCATTAAGGCGATGTTATGGGTCTTCTACTTTATCGACGCTGCGAATTCTCATTTTATTCGACCAGCGTTTGCTAATAATTAACAGAAGTAACTTTATCCAGCATACTATGGTATTACTTTTATTCTACGCGGAAAACTAAATATTATAATTAAAAAAAGGTTTTTATTATATCGTCGGTTCCGATAAAAAGGTACCATCTCAGAACCCGGGTGAAGAAGGTACCAACTCAAAATCCACATGAACCAAAACTCGCCTATCACTTTCTTAGCGCCAGTTGATACCTTCTTTACGTGGGTTTAAAAGTTGGAACCTTCTTTATATGGGTTCTGAGTTGGTACCTTTTTATTCTATTAAATTTCAGAATTATATTTATTTGTTGTACAATTCGCTGCTCGTGAAGAAAAAAAGTACGATTCAATTTAGTGGTGAAAACTATCTCATTTCAGGCGCTCCGCGAAGACTGGCACATTTCACGGAGCTGTATAAAGAAAAAAAAATGTGAATTTCACAGATTCCCTCGAAAGAAAAGAACATTTCGTGAGATTCTCGCGAAAAGGAATGAATTTCGCGAGATTCCGCCGCCAAGAAAATCACGTTTCAACAGTACTTTTTTCAAATCGAAACTGACAAAAGTAGCGCCAAGAAAAATATTTTTTTCATACGTGTATTCTGTCATAAATTGCGTAAATGTTCGTGGCAAAAAACTCATCCTTATTTTAGTTCGTTTACGATAGGGTTCACTCTAAAAAGAAAGAGTAGAAAAAAAATTCTTGAATTTTTAACTTATAGAAATTTAAATAAGTTTGTGTATTATAAAAATGAAGAAAATTGTACATTTTCAGCCTATTTTAATAAATTTCTGCAGAGTTATGCTCTAAAAAGTATAGTAAAAATAAAGTTTTAGCAAAAATGTTCCCTGCCTTCAAATTTTTGTTCGAAGGCTACAAACTTGAAAAATTTAAATGCGTCTCATCGAACATTACAACTTTACAGAGAGGCTTTTAATTTTAAACATAAAAATACCATTTTGAGACTAATTTAAGTTAATAAACAAGAAAGTTAAAAAAAAAACTATTTAGTTTTAATAATATAATTAAATAACACTTTCTAAGTTTCCAAATAAAAAGCCTTTATTTTTACTGCTTTTTGGAGCATAACTCTGAAGAAATTGTTTAAAGTAGGTTGACAGTTCACAGTTTTCTTTATTTTTGTAATACATAAACACATTTAAATTTCTATAAATGAATGTTAAAAAAACTAAAGATATTTTTTCGTATTTTTTTAGAGTGAACCCTACCCTTCAGGACAAACCTTTTTAAGTTTATTATAAAACCAATACTCTTAATGAAATTTCAAAGTATAAGTTTGAAGATGCATTTTAACGCTTGATTCAACTGAGCTACCAAAAAGAGCTTCAAAGAACATTGAAATCACTGTTTACTTAAGATACAAATTATACTCGCGAAACTGTTTAATTGATTTAAAATTAAAAAGAAAAAGGAAGTAGCTTAAATATTCCTCGTCAGAGGGTAAGGCCAAACTATTTATTTTTGGGAATTGCTTTAATGAATTAAGTGTGACGTGGCGCAGCGCGCTTTAGATTTCCTTCTCTCATAAAGCCACGCGCGCTCATATTTTTTTGGCGGAAGCTCCGCTAAGCTTGTCAGGCGAACTTTCGAAAGGAATTACCACGAAAATAGCGCGGCAGGCTTCAGCCGAGAGACGAGTATACGCCCGGCACAAAGGATAAAAGGCAGGCTCGTGCACCAGGTCCCGTCAGGTACTTTTTAAACCGATTGTGGCCGCTTGATGGGGAACAATTTTACTGGGAAGAGGGAGCGCGCGATATCTCCGGAGCCGCTTTGATAAAATCATCCGAGCCACTTTCCCATCCTCGGCGACGTATTCCTTTTTTATCCTTTTTTTTTCTTCAAACCTCTCCTCCTTTCGCACTAAAAACATTATTTTCTTTTTCGCGTTATTTTCTCAACGTTTTGAAGAATAATTAAGGTCGCTTTTCTGCTACAAAATCACTTTGAAAGTCTGTAATAAATTTTCCGGAAATACGTAAAGTGGCAATAGCCCTGTGGAGTAAAAATTAATGCCTCATGACGTGCAAAAAGGGGAGAAAAGAAAGTTTACCGAATAATTTTTATATTAAATACGTAATTTCAACATTTCTGGAATTCTTTGCGTTCCATTTTTACTAAATAGATTTACATTAAAATTTTGAAATAAAATGTTTTGCCCCACTCGTTCATGTAAAAAATTTCGCAATCAATAACGAACGTCGCATTTCAAAGAACTAAATCTCGCGAAAATCAACCGCAAAATTGCACCACAATGAAAAAGCCATTCCTCCTTCCTTTCCCAAGCCCTGTAATCGCGATTATGCCCCGGACCATCCCAGGTGTACCGATTACACGAATTTTTACGGGAGAACATTTTTCAGGCAACTCATCAAGCGAGAGCCTTTATTTCTCGTTGAAATTTATTATTCTAGATTCAGTGGGACATTCAGAATGATAGGTCCATTTTTTATTAAAACGCCGCGATAATCAACGTTAAAATGTTCCAGCGTGGCGTGGCAACAAAAGAGCGCTCCTCTCGCTTTTTTTTTTAAAGCGCGAAATTTCAACCCCCATCGCTCTCGGCGCCGAAACAAAATCTTCGCTCCTCCATCACCTTAAAACTCGGTATAATTAACGAGGCCAATTAACGGGAAAATCCTGGCGGCGCGCCGGTGGGTACGAACAACAGCGTCGAGGAGGACGAGTGGCGAGGGGCGGAGGAGGGGGGCGGGCGGGCCCGCGGCGTGACCGGATCGATGAAATCTCTGTCGCGGGGCGCGAGCGAATATCCCCGAGATTCCGCGCGCGTGGCTCGCCGGGCTCGCTGGAAATTTAGCCGCGCCGCGCAAATAACACAGGAGCCGTTACCACTCGCAGCCTGCGAGTTTGCACGGCGATTACGCGCCGTCGACGCGCCCGAGCCCGGCAATCTCCTAACGCTCTGTTTACAGATCTGTAATTACCAGCCGATGGTGGAGGATATCGCCGATGCGCGCAGACACCCACGGCCCGGCAGGCCTCTTGTCCTTACCGTCACTTACACGATTTTCCCGCCGCATTCTGGCGCGCCGCATCGGCTGTGCCCTACTCGGCTTTATTTCATCATTGCCTCCTTTTGTTGCGCGAATCGCAAGTCTTTATACGATTGGAATTTTCTGTTTCTCCTATTTTCTGCGTACTTTTTTTTACCGAATAAAGAATTTGGTTTTTGTACCGAAATAAAGCATTTGGTCAAGGTTTTAAAATGTAACTTCAATTGTCTGTAAAATTAATTACAATTTAAACTTAAAACGCTCGAAAAGAATATATAGTTACTTTTAAAATGAAAAATCACCAAGAAGAGCCAAATAAGAGAAAACTAATTCCATTATTCCTTTTGTTCTTCTGTAAAATTAATGTGCAAGATGTCTCTATGTGTTCCATTGCTATTTATTCTTCTATTTTTTTACATTACCAAAATAGATCATCTGCACAGAGAGAAATGTTTTGGTAATATTTATTACTAAAAAGTTCCGAAACTTGGTCAAAGGCTGTAAATCTAAGAAATTTTACGAAACTTCTTAGTAGTTTTTAATAAAATAATAAATAATATTTCATGAATATTCAGTAATATTTCACAACTAAGATTTGAATCTAAAGTATTTAAATGTCAGTCTGCGACCGAAGTACCGAACTATTTTATAAAATTTACTAAATTTTTAGTAAAAATTACTAAAACGTAATATCTTCAATTATCTCTATAAATAATTTTGAATAAGTTTGTATCTATTGCTACATATGCACATAAGGTATGCACATACCTTCTAGTCATAGCATTATTAATTAATTAATTAATTAATATGGAGTAGTTAATTTTCGTATACTTCACATTCGCAATCCATGAGATGCTTTAAAACTGAATATTATAAAGGGAATATTGTAATGTTGTAGGTTCTATAATTATTTTAATTAACAACTTTTTAATTTGTGATGAAATATTGCATTGACGCACGAGCCTAGGGGCATCGTACATCACGCTCGACCGCACAGTGATACAGAACTGATGCTTTGCTGAATTAGCGTCGATCGATGACGAGCATTAGAATCCGCTGGCTGTACGGATTATCTGCAATTTTAATCGAATATCCGTGACGTGCAATTACTTTTGTCCTGATCAAGGAGTCATTTAAACGCATTACATAGCTTTGTTACAAAATTACGCTTGTCATCTCTTTATTTCGATTCGGGAGCCGTGATGAATTTTGGCTTTCGCGAAATGAAAGAACATTCTTTTGAAGTAATTATTAAAATAAATTCATTTAAAATAGAGATTATGAATAACCCTTTGATATGCGGTATAAATTTAAGTGAAACATGTACATTACAGAACTTTGACTGACTACGATTAAAAAAAAATCCTTTATACATTGTACATACATTAATTAAAACTTACGTATAAATCGAACGAAATTTTGGGACACAATTGATGAGATTAATGAGACATATTGAGTGTCAAAGTGATTAAAGCACACTCATTAAGGGGGGTTTATACCTAAAAATTTTTTTTTGAAAAAAAATTTGAAAATTAAAAAACTACATAAATTTAAGAAATTTCATAAAAATGAAGAAAAATAAGTAGTTTTTTAATTTTTTCAACT
>JAWWEN010000020.1:9034270-9086099 GCA_035582955.1 Sycophila texana
TTTGTCAGGAATATAACATATTTCTAGAATATTTAATAGAAAATATAAATTTTATCATAATTTTTAATTTTCAAATTTTTTTTTCAAAAAAAAATTTTTAGGTATAAACCCCCCTTAAAAAACATTACCAAACATATTCATTCACGTTGATTTATTCGTTTAAACAGGGATCAGTAAAAAGTATTTAGTTTACTATTCGCAGTCTTCTGGTGTACCAACAGTACACAAAATTAAATTATTCACGAAGTTTGCCAAGCTCAATGAGATTTTTTTTTGCCAAAAGAAAAAATTCAGAATAAAACCGACCGAGGTATAACTCGCCCGACTGATTCTACAGTCTGCTCCGCGGTAAACGCATGCCTCACCGGCGGCCTGTGTACTCAAGCCCCGGCTGGCGCAAAAAAGAGCGCTCTCCAAACGCAGACGAACAGGGTCAAGTTCAGCGGCGCTCCCCGGCGGATCTCCCCTTCTTATCGCGGCCGGCGAGCGAAAGAAAGCTGCGTAGGGGGGATAAACTCCTTGGTGAATGGAGTTTTCGGAGCGTAAGTATCTGGCGCGCCGCAGTGCGCGGCCCATTGTGTATCGACGCGTCGGTCCTCCCCGCACGGTAATCGGGATGAAGTCAATAATCCTTGATCCGCTCAGCCCTAGAGGAGCGTGGGGGCGGAAAGGAGCAGGGGTGGGGGGAAGGAGAGCGAGTGTACCGAGCTGCCGACATGTAATTGGGATCAGTGCTTATCTGCCGGTGCGCACACCGAGGGAGGCCTCCGCCTCGATTAACTCGAACCATAGTTAGGCTGCTTAGCACTTACGAATTACGCACGGCCCCATATGCAACCAGCGCGAGCCCTCAAATATCGAAAATTCGTTCCTGAGAGGGAGGGGACTCATGGGGCCAACCACCGCGTTACTCATCCCCGCATAAATCAGGCAAACACTCCGGCTAATGCCTTTTCTTTCGTTCAAATCGATTTTCAGAAGGCGGGCTTCTTTCGACTCGAGATTTCAATGGATTGACGCCGTTAGAATTTTGCGAAATTTTATTCAAACGGTTTTCGCGTATCCATTCTGTTTATTTGTGGTGGCTTTCTGATTTTTGAAGGCGAAAAATAAATCACGACATTTTTAAATGAATTTGTAAAATAAGTTAAAGCGTTTTAAAGTAATCTTCAGAAAATTGAAAAATTGAATTATTTGATTTTATTTTATTTATAAAGCAAAGGGTTTTCGCCTATTTACAAAGTAGAATATAGAATATGCGTTTATTGCAAATTACAGTATTTACAAATATTACAAATTTACAAAACCAGAAAAACCTTAAAATATCGCGCAATATGGAATTAACCTAATAAAACTGAATTAACTTATGTTTAAACTATTTTTAATTATCATAAGAAAATTCTCTAAAATTTGCCATTTAAGTATATATTTACCCGCACTAATTAACCTAATAAAACTGCTCCTTTAAATGTTCTACGTTATTGTCTGAACATTATTAGAGCAAAATTAATTCGCCGAAATATTTTACGCGAAAGTTTGTTTACAAAATGTGCTTCACAGTAACGCAAAGCACTGAAAATAAAATGACAACTTAATTGAATTAATAATCGAAATATGAACGTAAAATACATTTGCATTACGGAAATTCATGGAATTGCCCCAGCGGCCCGACCTGGGCGGTAGCTCAAAGTTCTCCGCATAATGCATTTCATTTAGCCGCTGTCGCTGACGCAGCGTACTCCGCAAAACGGTCTTACTTATCGCGCGTTTGCGTGTATGTTTCAGAGGGACCAACCTTCACCGAGTCAATATCAAACGTGACCATCCCCGTGGGTCGGGAGGCTGTGCTCTCCTGCGTTGTCGAGAACCTATCCACGTACAAGGTGAGTCGCTGCATAACGTCATTACAGCGTAGTTCGCGGACGTCCGGATGCCGACGTAGTGGCAAGCGCATTCGAGCGAAATTCTCCGGTAATCGCGCGTGTTATCCAACTTTCGGCGCACTTCTGTCGCTGCTGCCCTCCCCCGCCGCCGGGCGCATGCGTGCACATAGCTGTCGGCGTGGCGACGGCGACGACGGACGTGGGAAATGTCAAAACTTTCCTTTCGGCGAGGAGAAGAAGGAGGAGGAGGACTTTGGCCGAGCAGCTCACCGAGCTAAAAGTACTTAGCACTTCGATTGCTCTTCTTGCCTCCTCTCAAAAATGTTGCGTATACTTTGAGAATCGCCCGACGCTTCCCCGGCTTCGTCAGTTCCACGCTCCTCCGATCAAATGTGGATCGCAACTTTTGACAAGCTGTTTATTTCGTGTATGGTGCCTTTGCCGTCGTTTGTTTATACTTGTTTACTAGTTACCTTAAGTTGGAAATAGTAAATTTCGAGTGCGTTCTTACGTCATCTCCATATTTAACCCTTTGAACCCCACATTAATATCCCTTAAATTTTGTAGTTCCAATTTTTTTTATATGTTCGGAAATCATTTAATTAAGACATTTCTGCAGACAAAATTATTTTTCTATTTTCTTTATTTTCTTAACTGGCTTAGGTATTTTATGATTAAAATTTACTATAAACGATACCTGATAATGTCGTTTACAACATCCATAAACATTTTTACCTTATTAAAGATTTTTTAAATAAAAACATGAGATAAATGCTTTTTTGAAATGTTACTTACATGTAACACTGGGAGTAAAAGGGTTAATTAAATGAATATATTTATATCAACTTCATAGAGAGATGTTTTATGCTTTGAATTAATATTTTCGGTGATCATTGTAACAATTTAGTCTACAAAATGATACGCAGACATACTTCGTAGTTGTAGTACTATTCTCTCTTTGTATTAATTATGAAATTGGAATTGGAGCAAGCCCGAGACAAGGGTGCGTTACGCGCGGCACCAAGTGCTATCTGTGGAAGTGGAGGTCGCTTGTTTTACTTTGTACTTCAAGTTTTGAATTACAGGGACTCCGAGGAATATGTAGAGAAAGACACGAGGTTGAAGTGACACTATGGAGTTAAGTGCAGGGGCCGTCGCCCTAAGCTTGAAAATTACGGCAGGTAATGCAGACAGTGATGGTGTTTTGTCAGGGGCGTCTTTTGCGATTTCACGGACTTAAAACCGCCGCTCGGGGCTCCTGGACTGGGAATTTTTCATTCTCACAGTAGATTGATTGAACCATCTGCCCGACGTATTAAGCGGCGGTTAAATCTTTGAGAATTCTCAACCACTGACTCGGTATTGAGTTAGGAATTAAGCCGCTTAAGATAATTATTAATTGAGCCACCATTTTGAAGTTGCAGATTAAAAACTTCATTCGAACTTATAAAGTCAAAGTGATACTTTTGCATCTTGAAACTGATTTTCTGCAAGACGAGTCATCAGTAATTAATAAAGCGAGAAAAGAGTTTGTGCATTTTCCATACTCTAAAAATAATAATCGAGATATCGGTTTTGCTATCTCAAATTTCTTTCGAAAAAAAATTTGAATGTCGAGAGAGAAAGATAACTGTCATCGTAGCCAAAAAATGACTACGAGGCGAGCGTAGCGCGCTCAATCTACATACTTTTTAAAAACGCAATTAATTAATTATACACAAATTATTATTTTCAACATTTCAGGTAGTATTTTATTATTAACTATTTTCATAAGAGTTTATTTAAAAAACACTTTATCGAAGTTGCGTACCCCTGCTGGAAAATAAAAAATTTCTTATAGTTAAGATATTAAGAGTTAGCTAACTTTATTATAGTTATAATTATAGCTTTAAATTAAGCATACCGCATAAAATTAGCTATTTTGTAGCTATAATATGCTTCGTTTTTCCACCAGGGACTGCAGCAAATTTAAAAAAAAATTATAATAATTGTTTCATTTGACAAAGTAAAAATTTTTTTAAAAAAGTCATTGAAGTTATTAATTACCTCATCATACAAGAAAGCCCTTTAAAAACATTTCTATCGACTAATTAAAAAACTAAAATAAAAAAATTTATTAATTTGTGTTTCATTTTTAATACAGCACCAGGTCCATTAATAACTTGCATTTCATATTCAGCCCTTGCCTAACTTTTCGTCGGTCGCATCACTTTTATAATTGATCGTTTTGCAGCCTGCCCTCCTCTCGCGCGACCGGGAACTCAAGAGTTCCCTCGCTTATAGGTTGCTGTCATTCGGAGCAATATTCCGGGTAAAGTTTGCGCGCGCATAACGCGGGCGAGAGAGGCGCCCCTTTCGATTGTTCTTACCTTTTAATTACAGCACTTGAAACGCTGGGCGAGCATAAATTCGCTGCGATTTCTTCAGTCCGTTATTCACGTGGAAACTCCATTTCTATGACGACAAAGTGAGAGAGAGATGGAAATCTCACAGGCCCGACGTCAGCTCGTCTCGGCTCGACCGAGAGCATCGTAAGCTCGAACGCACTTTAGCCTTTTCTATAACTAGTGCGCTCTCGAGATTTATTAGTTTTATTACGGCGAAAGTTGAAATATTTTTTTTTTTTTGCTCGCTCGCGCACTTCTCGCCGGTTAATAGGGCCGTTACAAGACGCTGACTGGTTCATGAATTTTTAATTTTAACCGGTTCTTCAGTTTTAACTGTATTCTCCGCGAGTGAGTGTGTCATAATTTTGCAGTGAAATTGCGCGATTGTACTTTTCCGGAACGACTGTTTCTATTTCGAAACGTACGCCGCCCTCAACTTTACCCTCACTGTGTTTCACAAAGTCAAATCAAATATTTGGTTTAAAGAAACGTTTATGGAACGTAAAACAGCATTTGAACAAAAAAAGAAAAAAAAATTTCGCACTCGAACGCTTTTACAGCTCGACTTTCAATTTTATGGCTCGTATATCAAACCCGCAGCTAATAAATAAATTTCGTTTTAGTTCGGTCGAAAAGTGTGATATTTCACACTGTACATCGCATTTACACATGAAGCCGACCGAGAGGCCTGGCCACTCTAAATTGAGTAACAAAATAAATTTAGCATACCTTGTTCTCTTTATTTCCACCTCTTCTCGTAAAAAAACAGGGAGAAGTCGCGGTATTGAAAAAAAAAAAAAAAAATTAACAGAAATAACTCGGTACGTGGCAGTTTTTCTTTATATCGCGGCTTGTGTATATGAGAAAACGGGCGCGAAGTGCCGAGGGTCATCGAGGGGGCTCAGCGGCTCGTCAGCAAAGATAATCTCGACCATTTGGTCTTTGAGGCTGACGCCGGGCTCCGGAGCAGTGGCGCGTAACCGCGTCGTGTGTTACGGCATAAAAGTGCGCTTGACACCGGCGGCGGTGCAAAACCGGCCCGCTCGCTGCCGGAGTGCAGCGCCCCCGAGTCCTCGAGTGCACTCGTGGCCGCGGCAGAAGCAGCACCTTACTCTCCCCCGGCTTTATACACTCTATCCCTTGCACACGAGGGGCCATAAGTACGTGCAGCTACATTGAATTAGAACTTTTGAGCCCGCCACTACAAGCCTCCTCTCCTCTCTCTTTCTCCCGCTCTCTTTTTTTTCTCTCCTTTTCTCGCTTTTCGCTTTTCTCGCCGGCGCGCACACTGACACACTTACCCCGGGCTTTTGCCCTTCGCCCGCGCTAAGAGAAAATAAACGCTCTCTTTATTTTGTAGAAAGTCCCCGCGTAATGGGCAGCTTGAGGTAGTGATACAGACCTCGTTGCTATATTTTGCTGCTGTTGTTTCAATGTTTGCCGAGGGACCGGCTCTCTCTTTCTTTTTTTTTACTTGCATTTTCTTTCTAAGCTGCGCGATAAAATGTTGCGGTGCTATATTGTCTAAGTCGTGGTCTTGCTCCGCTATTAAAAATAATCCTCGATATAAAAATAATAATCACTTTAAAAAAAGGTAATAATCGAGGTAATTGGTTTTATGAGTACGAAGGTTTGTTGATAGATTTGAGCGAGAGAGGAGAAAGCTTATTATTCTTTTTTTCGATTTGTAAAAGGATAACAATATCCACTGATTGTTGTATAGTTTTTTGTTTCGCTTCTGTATTGTTATTATGAACGATATCACACTTCGGGTTGTTGAAAGTTGTTCAGTAACTTGCAGCACTGCAAATAGATTTTGAACGTTTTAAAATATATACACAACAACTTCTTGTTGAGCGGAAAACTTTGTTTTGCTCTTTGAGGTTGTAACAAAGGGCTCGATTTACAGCGAACTAGTTTTACCTTTTAATAAAACTATTGTTGCACGAAAGTGGTTGAATCTACGAGCGTTAAGGTCATTTAAAGATAGTGATAGAGCAAATTTCAAATAATTTCCTTGCCTTATTTTAACACTTTATTTTAACTATTATTCAAGAATTTTGAAGTTGAAAAATATCGAAACAACGTTCAACTTGTTTATCATTAAGTTAGTTTATTGTAGCCCTCCGTCCATAGAGCGAACAAGAAAAAAGTGCTCCTTTTGTTTTAAAGTTTAAACGTCAAAAGAATTTTTGTGCACGTTGATAACTATTTTAATGGTAATGTATAGGAAGTGCCAGGAAATCAATGAAATTGTATAATTAATTCCAGTTCGGACAAAAGTTCAAATAATCGGCAGTAATTTTAATTTATGGAATACAAATTATATAATTATTTATAGAATTTCTTTTTATTTTACAGCTGTTTCGGAACGATTTATTTTTAATCTTCGAGAAATATTGTTGCAATATTCTTAATCCTCAAATTTAACTAAAAGTCAGTGGTCTACATTATTATTATTATTTATTTCATTTTTTTATATTTAAGCTTTTCAAAATCCTCTGCTAAGTGCACCACTGTATTCTTGCAAATTGAAAAGCTTTTAGATAATTTTGAATCATTTATCAAAATTTTCAAGTTTAAAAAATATTACTTTTAATTTTCGAAAAAGTTTCACAAAATGCAAATAAAAAGCAGCTTTATAACGATTACGTTTAAAAATATCGAACCAAATATACTTTAGTGCAGTAAAAAGAAAAGAGTGAATCTGTATTGAGCAAGAATTAAAAATTCACGCCGAGAAAATAAATATAGAGTATCATCTGGAACTCTAAATTGAAACGTGCAAACGTGAGGGTGAACATTTTCGAAAAATAAATGTAACTTAAATAATGGAAGATTGTTAACGCTTTATGTGGAGCATGAACTCAAAAGGGTGACAACCGGCAAAAGAAAAAAAGACGCGAGAAATAAAACCTGTACGAAAATGCCGAGGACAAGAGAAAGAAAGGAAGAGAAAAAGAGAAAGAGAGACGTCGACCTACGGAAAGGGGGGAATAGGTTGCATTCTGGCGCATCTGGTACCCTCGCGCAGGTAAAGTTACGTTTCATGCTGACAGGCACGACCCCACTCTATGAGAGAAGACGGTAATTTATAGAGAGCGAGAATGGAGGGACCAGCTTATTTTCTCGCAAAAACGTGCCGGAATGCCGGGGCGCGCCGTCCCATTAAAAAGGAAGGGGTTGATAGTAAGTAAAAAGAAGGAGGGAATGAGCTTAGATCGCGGAATGCACGTTAACCCGGAGGCTCCCACGTGTGGACTGAACTTGGGAAATTTCACGCGACGCGCCGCGGAGGCCCTTTAAAACCTGGGGATGGTTTACGAGGCGCTGCTACCCCTGCGAGGGGGATAAAAACGAGTTCTACGTGATCGTCCATGTTACAAGTTCAACTGTCGCCGAACTCGAAATTTTAAGTATCCGCCCGCGATCCCGACGTGGGAGTCGGAAGTTTTATACCGTTGGAATATTAAAACTCCAAATTAGTTCGCTGTCGCTTACCGACCTCCCGGGGACTTTGAAGCGCCTGTTGTAAGTCATTCAGCATCACGAGAAGTATTACATTGCTTCTCCTTTTTTTCTTTTTTTTTTGAAATCCTCGCGTAAATAAGCTCTGGTCGCTCTCTCTCTCCCTCTCGGAATTTTATTTCCGGATTTGACTAGTACCTGTCGTCCTGAATGAAAGAAATTCTAAATCCCTGTATTAAATTCTATTATTTAAAAATTAAAAATCAGATAACCATTCCACGCATCAATCCATCGGTCGCGTTAAAAAGGAGTAGCTATAAAAACTAGCGGACGAGTTTACCAGCATAAGGGCTGATTTAGAGGACGCTTGCAAAGAGAATCTAATTTATTTTTCTCCGCAGACCATATAAAATTTCTTCGCAATATTAAATATTTTATGATCCATACTTCAAAGAAAGTTTTCCGCTCCAAGAAGAATGTCACAGTTTTTATGTGAAAGCTTCATCTATATACATATATATTTCCGCAAAGATAAAAGAAAGCTCGAGGCAGACTTTCTTATAAGCACTCCGAGCAAAAGAGATATTGAAAACGCCCCTCAAAAAAGACCCTGCCGCAATCTCCGTAAACAAATCACTTTACGCCGCAAGTTTCACGCAAGTTCCATTTAAAGTGCAAATATAAGACAACAAGAATTGGTGAGATCCCCAGGCAGTGCGTCGTCTCCCACGATAAATTATCAAAGCATTTTCGTGACTGCGGTGAAGTGCGCCTGTGCCATTGGAGAGTCGCGAAGGGCGGATTGTAGAGCGGGGGCCGCATATAGTCGCGATGTCTCTGTCATGCGTAAATGCATTTACGCGCGGGTGTTAATCAGAATGGGATTTACATTGCCGGGTCGTATTACCCGCCGCGCTGGTAGTCAGTCGGCTGAGCGCGCATTATGTATTGCGAGGGAGCGAACGGCAGCATTTCGTTTTCGGCGCTTAAGCGATAATATTTTGAAAAATTTAATGTCGACCGAGCGATTTATTCGTACTGCGGTGGGTATTATTTATGAATTTTGATATCCGTACCGCGTTTGATTCGCGCGTGCAAATATTGTGAGTAGCGCGTAAATCATTATTTAATTCATAAATTCAGTAAAAATCTCATCTTTCACTAGTACGTTTTATTTATTTATTTACTTATTTACTTATTAACTATTAGACGAGAATAAATCAGAATAGAGGCTTTAAAATATCTTATCGCACTTTTAAAATTATTCTAATTTATTTAATTCATAATTTTTTTAGACATACGGTGAACGCGCGGAAGCAGATCCTATTTCGTTTGCGGGTGAAGAAAGGTCCTATCTCGTTTCCGGTTGAAAAGATCCTATCTTGGAATGAAATTTTAAATTTCCCCGCCGCACTTACTCGACTTTTTCCACTTTCTTGTCTTTAAAATCAGTCAAACCCTTTTTGCTTCGGTTTTGGTTTTTAATAGCAACTAGAGGGTTTTCGGGTGCGCTGAATTCGAATTTAATGAAAATGGTTGAAAAGATTCTTTCCGAGATTGGACCTTTCTTCAATCGGAAATGAGATAGGACCTTTTTTCATTCGCAAACGAGATTAATTACGAATAAAGTACAAGGTGATTTTGAAAAATTCCGTAAACTAAGTTAATAAATAAGAGAATAAAGCATTGAAAAATATGCAGATTGTTAAATCTAAAGCTGCAGACTTTCGCGAGCTTTATCTTCGTTCTCCTTTCTTTTTATTTTACAACACGATAACGCGGGCGAATAAGGTTATTCTATATCTACAATTCGTGCTATCTGGACGGGTTATTATATATGTGGTAATTTAGCTTCTATTTTCTCTTTCGCCTCTTTTCGCCGGGCCAGATTGCAGAGTGCACAGGGCGAGCGCGAGCCACCAGACCCAGATGGAAATATCCGCTCGCGTGACGCCTATCCTTTTTTACAACCGTAAGCGATCAAATAGGAAAAGGTGCGCGCCATACATTGGTCGGATTTCGCTCGGAGGTAGCGAGAGATTTTTTCGAAAATAACGGAATGGTTTCAAACGGCGCGCGCTAATGAATCACTTTTTACTATCGAATTTTATTGTTCAGGGGGTGCCAGTGGGTGGGAGAAAAAAAGTTGTTATCCAATTCTCGTAGATAACCTGAAATCATTAAAAAAGTTGAAAGGACGTTTACTTTTTTCCGCTGAAATATTTATGGCGAATATAAAAGATCGAAGAGCGCGATAAGTTAAAAATATTACACCTGCTTTAATGAGACCCGTTCGCTCCTTTTTAACAAGTTTATTTATAAAATGCCCTCGCGTCAACGGTAGATGCGTTCAATTATTCCAATCCGACGGCGAGTTTTAAAGCAGATGTGCGCATTTAGCGAATTCACGAGTTATATGCAATTAATTATCGAGCAAAAGGGTCCTACTAAATTTCGACGAGCGTTAAACACGAGGACGTATAATTTAATACACAAGAAGACATACAACAAACAACTCCAAATGTACGTGTACACATTTCGTACAAACTGTAACGCGTCTTTCTGCAGAATTCGAGGAGAAAAAAGAAGCGCGAAGCCCGCGATGCCATTGTCAAATGGCGGACGATTCATACCACTAGCTTGCGCTGTTTTTCATTGTTTCCCCAGGACGCCTCCGGTTCACAAGAGAATCGCGGCCCACGCAGACCCACCTATATATATATATCGCGCGCTCGCTTTTCGTTAATGATACGGCGAAAAATGGATACTCCCGCGAAGGCTGCAAGGGGGAAGCATCGCAGGAGACGGAGAAAACGAGAGGAAAGTCGACCACCTGCGGAGTACACAGAACACACATTCCCAATACGTACGTCGTGACACGCACAAAGGGGAAAGGAAGCCGAGCTTGACGGGAGGGAAACGCGGGACTGGCCACAGTACCGTGGCGGAGGTGGTGTAGCTTGGAGGCAAGGAAGAAAGAGGAGTCATTATATTTCCGTCGGTGGCGCGGTTTTAGCTGGTGCGTGGCGCTTGAGCGCGTTCCAGCTTTGTTCGGCGGCCTCCGCGTCTTTGACTGCATTCTTATGCGAAATATACATGGTGCGCGGCGACGACGCCGCTCAAGGGGCTGCGGATTTTCGCGCACTCCAGTGTCTTCCGGGTGCGTCTAATTTGATAGAGGCGGCACCGCACGCGAAGGTGAATGCTTATTTTACGCCACGGGTAAACAGTATTTGCCCTCGATATTCCACGCCTTCTTGGCGCGCGTCTTGTTGCGCGCTATTAAAGGTGCGCTTTTTACTTGCTCAAAGATTGAGAAAACGTTTTTAACTCTTCAGTTATGAGCATAAAAAAAAAAAAAGAAATTGCGTTGGGAGTCGAGGCAGATGTTTTCAGTTTTCGAACTTTTTATCAGGCTTTGTAATTGGTGTACAAAAATTATTAATTAAAAGTGGAGAATTTATTAAGAATATGATCGTTATTTTCCTTTAGAATTTATGTTTTATTAGATTTAAAAAGAGAAATCTGCGATTTTGCACCGATAAATACGTGAGTGCATATTGCAGAATAATTATGAATAACTTTTTGCAATAAAAATTTCGAATTTAATAAAAAAGCAAAAATTCCGTTTTTAATTAATTTTACATAAATTATTTTTAGCTCGTAACTAGCCTGTATGAATCCTGTTCAGTAAACCGTTTTATATCGCTTCAATAGCCTCTACTTTTTTCCGGTCTTTCGAAGTTTATCTTCGTTAGAGGTAGACTTTTTTAAACAAATGTGTTTAAAATACGTTTTCTTATATAAAAAACAATTTTGTAAAAACTGTTTATGTTGTTCTTAAAATAATTACTAGAAAATGAAAATAGTATACAAAGAGCAGAAGGTGTCTATCTGAAAACCGTAATCAATAAAGCATTTTTTATTTATAAATAAATATAAAAGCCTTATTTATAAGGATAATGTTTATTATTGATTACAATAATACACATGCTAAACAGATTTTTCTTTGTCTACATCACTGCAAATTATACTACATTTACGCCTGACCAATATTGCCACTATCTACTTAATCATTTATCGTACACTGTAATACAACTGTATACATATAGACGGAAATATGCATAAATTAACAGTAAATAAATGTGAAAACCCTTATCATTGTTTAAATAATAGCATACACAATTAAATAAAAAATAAACCCAAGAAAGTAAAGGAAACATCAAAATACTAGATGCTAAAATAAGTAGAAAAATCAATATTTGATGCGACATTCAGTAGATCAATCTTGTAGGTTTTTATCAGTTCTGTAATTTTTCTATTGAAATTCATCAAATAAAATACTTCATTCAACTAAACGAACATGATTGTTCACAAATCCCGTCTATATGCGTCCTCTATACGCGCGAATCTTAAATATTTCTGCCCATCACACTTCGGGAAATATCCTCTATCAATAAGATGCAAAACGTTAATCGACAATTGTGATTTCTTTCATCGCCGCGACGCAATAATAAAAATGCAGTTGTTTAAAATTCATAAGTACTGCTCGAGACAGTTTCAATAATTAAAGTTCCCGTCGCGGCCTCCTTCTCCTCTTTCCCCCCCGCCACTAGAGTGGTGCAGTCTTCGGCAGACACCGCAGCACGATCGAGTTTATCGCTGCTGGGGGAAATTGGAATCAAGGGATGGCGCGGCCACCGGCGGCCACGACAATGAACGAGTGCGCGATACCACGCCGCTAGAAGGAAGGAAGGATGAAATGGCCGGTCAGTTTATCGAGTAAAATGAACGATGAATGCCGATGTCCGCTGATTTCCCCGGCAGCCGTGGCGGGCTCATCGCTCACTCATTGATTTGCTGCCCCGCACGCCATTCTTCATCGGCGCGATTCTCCTTCGGATCTCTTTACGCCTGTGCCGCCTCGATATCCGAGGCTTTGTTTTCTCGATTCTTCTTTTAATTGAACGTCTGAGATTGATATCTTACGTGCCGGAGCGCGAGCTATTGTGCCCGGCGATTCGTCATTATATCCGTGGAAAAAAAAAGAAGAAGAAGAAAGTGCCGTCGAATGCATTACCGCTGTACCTCTTCGGAAGATATTGCTTATTGTCCGAGGTATGATGTATAGGAAGGCCATTAATTAAATGATCCTTATATTTTCTTTCGCCTTCTCTTCTCGAGCAATCCTCATCTCACTTTTAATTAAAATAATTATATGCGCTCAAGTTTAGTTTTACAACTGGGTACCTATGAGTAAATTTGAAAAAAGGGTGCACTTTTTAATCTTCTTCTTCCTCTGCTTTTTTTATTCTCTAGAAAACGTAATAGTAAAATCCACGCGGTGAGTAAGGAAACTCTTTGCAAAATAAAATATAATTAAGTTAAAAGCTTGAATCTCCTGAAAAAGAATTATTGCCCGGAGAAAGAGGAGTCCCAAGTTTATTCAGTAATTTAAAGAAAACGAATTCCCCCCGTGATCGAATGAACGGATAAAAAAGTATTGTATCTGTAATAGAAATTACCGAGGAGAGAGGGTCGTGGCCCATGCCCAGGGAGGTGGAACCGAGACAGCGGCGATGGTAAGAGGGTACACCGAAGAAAATTCGATTCAAAACTTGGCAAGTAACTTAACGTTAACAGTGCGCCGTTCACAAATTCAAACCCCACATTGGCCAATAAACAGGCGGGGGGAGGGAGTGCGCGAGGAGGTTTCAGCTTTCACGTTGCCTAAAGTGCCGAGACGGAATGCGCTCGATTTCCAACTTGTTCGGTTTAACATAACCGGAACTCGGCGTAACTTTCTGCTTTATATACCGCGACTAACTCGAATTTCGCGGCTTAATTTTCATATTACATTTTGTCAAGTAATTATTCGATAATGCATGCTCACCGCTCAAATGTGACCATCAGCATTGAAATGGAAATTTTATCGATTTTTATACTCGGGGAAAGCTCATGGTAATTTATTGTACTCGCTCAAGATTGCCGAAATTTCGATCGGAAAGTGGACGCTTTTACGACGTCAGTAGAAAACGTCCGTATCCAGTCGGACAAGTGCAATAATTTAAGTGAATTCCTGGATGTCTTAATAAAACGTCGATTAAAAAGCAGCTCTTCCTTTTTGTTTTACAGAGCATCAAATGAAGTCGCGCGCCTCGTCAGTCGTGGAATTTGACACTACCGGGAGTAGATTAAATTGCCCCTCTATTAACATGAAAGCTGCGCGGTATATGTTCTTTCAAAGTTATTAAGCTTTCAGACTTATATTGCAGGGTCCAAGATAAACGGTTTTGAGTAAATGGCTCGTTCTTCATAGACCGCTATCGAGCGCAGGAGATTTGTCTTCATTATCCAACTCCCACATGGATGAGAAAAGTGGAGTGCAACGGCCACGCTCACGTTTCTGCAGAAAAAAACTTGGCTTAAGAATGTTACATTAGGTGAAACACAAATTTCAACTTAAAACACTAAACAAGAAATAATGCCTTGTTAAATCGTAAATCATGCTACTTTAAAAACTCCGCACATTCTAATAAATTCATTTTGTTTGTTAATTAATAAACCAGTGCTTTAAACTTATATTGTTAAAAAAATAACGAGGTGGAACGGCGCGAAGAATAATTCTATTAATATGCATTAATTAGTGTATGTATACTAATATTAAATACAGATCTTAAACATCTTTATATGTTTAGCTTTTAAATTACTTCTGTGTACCTGAAAAATAGACACGCTACAAGCCAATGGGTATCATTTAATTTTACTTCTCGAAATAATCAGCGAATTGTATATTAAATTTGCAAGTCGAACTTAAGCTCATCGAGGATGGTCATATTTTTTCCGAAATTATAATCACTGCACGCAGTCGTATCATTTACATCTTCCAGTGCATAAAATATATATTCGTAATTGACAGCAATGGTCTTAGTCGTGATCCGCTTGCGCGGAGCGTATTACGCGGCATTAAGCCCGGGCATATCGTGCGAGTTTGCGGGCTTCAAAAAATATTCCCCCGCGCTAAACGTGTAATCGCCTCGTTGGAAGGATAATGGGGCTGTTAAAATTCGCCCGGTTATTCGTAATTCCGTGTTAACGGTACTCGTTTTATTCCGTCGGGCCGATTCACGTACGTTCATCAGTTAAAAAAAAAAAGAAAAAACGATCCGTCCCGTGAGCAGCGAACGTCAGTCCGAGGCAACAAAAGTATAAATAAAAAAAAGTACATACAAACACACACACACATACACACGCAGTGAGGTGCGCTTTGAGCGAGGACGAGTTTCGCATTGCAAAAATGCTATGCCGAGAATTGAGGGCCGCGCGTCGCCGAAAGATCGAATGACCTGGCCGTGCCGTACGCTATGCTATTATAAGTGCGCGCCGGTTTATCGTCCATTGGATATTCGTTGCGTGTTTAATGAGACGTGAAACATTTGCTAATTACTTTTGCGCCGGACGAATATTTGTCTCTGCATAATTGAGCGGGCTTGCGCCGGTTATCCCGGCCTGCCGCATACGTTTGCAATAATCACGTGCCTCAATCTATCGATCGATCCTTTAAATTGGTAATATCACACCGCGCGAGACTGGTCAGGCAGTCCACGCGTGGACTGAATTTGAAAATCTTGGCGAGCTTTAAAACGGCAAGGTTACAAAGCTCAAGCGGCATTTTTAAAAAATTTTTGAAATACTCGCGCGTGGCTCTTTGTCGTTTAATTTTGATCGTTAGTCACATCGTAGCTTCCAACCAGAAAGCTCGTTGCAAAATATTTGCAAAAACTAGCATATGATGTAGACTCCCACGCAAGGACCAACTGTTTTATAAAACAGTATAGGGTTTATACGACAACAAGCACACTAAAAGAATGTTTTGTAAAAATTACGGTGAAATTTCCCGTAAAAATTACGTGACGGTGCGATTTGCAAACTCTGGAAAGTTTTACAGGGGATTCACTGCAATATTCACCTGAAACTTGGACTGTTGGCAGAACTTTGTATTTTTCACAAGAAAAGCTTCACCGTAAGTTTTACAAGAAAATTTGGGATATTTTTACAGAACTTTTCTTGTAAATTTTGCAAACTTCGTCAAAGGTAAAAAAATCCAGAGCTTGCAAACCGTTCCTTTTTTTCACGTAATTTTTGGGGGTAGCATCATAGGCCAGTCAATAGAGATTTTTCCGTGACAGAAATCCCAGCGGATCAAACCCGAAGCCAAATCACGAAGGACAGTGCATACAATGATCTGCCAGAAATTCGACTAGGTTTCATGGTAAATTAATTTGTTATTAACATTTTATTGCAAAAAAAACGTCTTTTTGTGGTCTTTTCCCTCCTGCGTGAAAAGTAATGTACCAATTGCAATGGTACAAAGAGGAAAGCTTTAGAGGATTAAAATACGAATAAAACGAGCACCGGCTCGATCCGATCGGATTAATAGTTTCTGAGAAAAATGCAAAAAGGGTTAATTTTTGTGATTTTTTCACTGCATATTTCGCTAGAAATAAAAGCACAATTTAAAAGGAGCTTTTCTTCGCGGGAACCGAGCTTTTCTTAAAGACATGTTTAAATGACGTTAATTTTGCAAAACGATTGGAGAAAATTATACAAGCGTTTTATTAAGATCACAGATATCACAGTACGCGGTACTGTGGCGCACTCGTCGAATCGGCCAAATTGAAAATCTTAGAGAGCTTTAAAATTTTAAACTGTACGAAGCCCTCAGCGGCATTTTTGATTGGAAAATACGCGCGCGCCGTGGGCCGCGTATACGGCCCGGAATAGGCAATTTCGAAATGAAACGAAATGGCAGGAGCTAAATTGAAATGGTTCAACATAGATTTGAGAAGCTCGTAATCCGGCGACGTGCAGCGCTCGCAGCGCGAATTTCGCGCTCGTCACGGGCCTCGCCGCTCGCCGCTGCAAACGTCATTCAATTGACCGATCCTGAAGCGCTAAAACTGGCAGTGGGCATCCGATGGGCAGAGGGGCGGCCGGAGGGTTGCGCAGCTGCGCCGATTGTCGGAAAATCAAGCACTTACGAGCACGGAGTGAAGCGATAGCGCTACCGGGAGCGCGCAGAGCCGCGATGGTCGGACGAGAACGTGCAGCAGTGGCCGGAGGAGGCGGCGTGGATAATGGAGCTGGGGGGGATTCCGCGGCCTTCTCGGGGGACGCGCCGGGGTCGGCGGATAGATCAACTCGGGCTATCAGATAATTAAATCCCGGGCTCGGGCGCCAGCGCCGCCCATACGTCTCGCGGTACGTAGCGTCTCACATAATGCGCTGAATATTTAAGGTTGCCGCCTTCGCCCGGGTAAACGGGCTTTGCGCCAAATGGCGGGTAATTAGTAAGCGAGCGCAAGAGCGCCGAGGACCGACGGGAAAGTCAACCTTATACGCCGCCGGCGAGAACAGCCAGGGTCAGGCGCGTACTTCGTCACGTCAGCCTGACAAGTTACCGCTTTCTCTCTCTCGCTCGCTCTCGCCAAGAGCGGCGCAATAGCTTTCGCCTTGTCATGAGGTATGTGTGCCAGTTGCGCTATTTGCACCCAGCAGGTGATGTTGAGGAGACGCCTTGGAGTGAGAGGTAGACTTGGTTGGCTGGACCCACTGGCGGAAGGGCAATTTGAGTAAACAGTGATTTACTGATTAGAGCGCCGGCTTAGCGCGGTCGTTACGTATCTTCGAGTCCTTGCTAATTAATCGCTTTGATGTGTCATTAATAACAGTCTTCCATGTTTCATTTAATTAGACGAAGATTTACTAATCTCGAATCTTTGATTTTGAGCTAGTTCTGATGGTACTTCTGCGATGGTTCTTACACTCACAAAAATGAATTCTTGCTCTTAGTAGACAAATCAACTTAAGTATTATCTACTTGATTTTAAATTGAATCTATTAAATTGAAGAATATGTCTGCTTCAGTATAATGCACAATAACTTTACCGTAAGAATAGAATCCGCTAAATCTGATCGTAAATACGTTAACTATTAGTATTTTTTTCTGCTAATTAGAAACTTTTTCGTTCATTTAATTCTTTTAAATTTTTATGATATTAAATGGAAACTAACCGTTAACGAATCAATTTAAAATTTATCATCTATTTACGTAATATTAAAGAACGTTTAGAAGACATTCGTTATTTATGTATTTAAATTGTATATCAATAGATTTTCTTATTATTCGAAATCGACAGTTTACTTATTCGAAGACGACAATCTTCTTATTAGAAGAAGAATTCGTTTACGTTTTAGCAGATTAATCGTGACCGATTGTCCGGTTATTCACAGTATAAATCAGATTGACTCTATAATAAGTAGATTTTCCACTGTCATTTAGTGGATTCTTCTACCAGTTAGATTAAATTTTTGTGAATGTAGTCGTTTCGTAGAAAGAGTCTTAGTTGTTTCGCGTTTAGTTCATCTGAAAAGAAACATCTCTACTGGTTTACTAATGTGTAAAGCTTACAGAGTCTCTGTATATACAGAATGTCAGGTACGAGGTTCTGGTGCCCGCAAAAATTAGAATTAAATTGTTTATTTAATAACATATGTAATATTAATAACAAGTATAAACAGATTGGGTTTTGTAGCTAAAGATATTATTTGCGTAATAAAATTATTTACAATTTCTCGTTTCGAGTATAGTATAACCACCGTGTGTGCACTCCAAAATTTTAAATGAATACAATTCTGATTACACAACTTCAATGTTTTCATGTACAAGTAGTTGTTTTTGAGTGTAAACTACTTCGCCAATGTACAACATACTCCTGAAATTTATCCCCAAATATTTATTCATATCATTCAGTAGTTTCAAAAAACTCTACGTTTTAAAGCGATACCAATTAACCATGTCAAAATTAACAAAAGATTGTTTGAAGAAAAATTTCAATGTACGCTGAAGCACTGTATTCGAGCTTTACATCTCAATTAATGAGGGCCGGTCGAGCATTAATTTAGCGGCGCGAGAATGCAGCTGTGCTTGAACTTTTCTAGCGCGCCGAGTGGACCCGGCTAACCGTGATTAATCGTAATCGCTAAATTAAAAAGTTCCTAGCCGTCAGTCGCTCGTCGCGGGACTGCGTGTTTACTCGATTCCTCGAGGTGCAAGCACGTCGCAGCTCCCCGTGAAAATTACATGCAAATCCATTTTTACTCGCGGAAGTTTTATCCCACACAAAGCCGACGTCGACGCGGCTCGGTCGCTAATTATCTTCCACCTGATGCCTGCCACTGGCTTTGGTTTATTTTGCAAGCGTGATATTTTCAATTTTTTAACAATTGTTTTATTTACCCTTTCTAGGGTGATGCAATGCTGCTAAATAGTTGAATCGGGATGAAGCAAGTTATGTATTTGAATTATTAAACAATCCATTCGTTAATTATAGGGTGATTTGTGGAGTTAGTTAGCTTGTTAATTATTCGCAGTTAAATAATGCAATTTAATATTACAGCATTTAAAAATATAGTTATATAACAGTAAATAATATTGTTAGCTTTTTAGTTATTTATTTTATTTATGTACACTTTATTTCTAAGTTTTTATTAATAAATTATATTATCTTTTATTCATTTTTTCATCACTCTGGGTAATTAAGGAATTTTTCATTGTAATATACTAAGGGATTTAGTTTCAATAATGAAGTTTGAAAATAAATAATTTCTGCGTAATTAAATAAGTAATGTGAATTGCTTTAGTATAATTATTCATAGTGCGAAGCGTTACTCCACCATTGCGAGTCTCTGAATAATTGCTTAACAAAATGAATAGTAAAATTGCGAATAATTGCGTTATTAAGAAGCGCACATAAATTTATTTAAAAAAAAAATGGAATGCATAAATGAGGTAGGTTTGAGTCTCTGAACGCTCATCATAGACCGCATCATTAAGGTGATCTTCAGTGGTTGTCGTTCCTTCGACTCTTCGTATATTCACTACATTAATACGACGTTTATCGGAAGGCAATTTCTGACTATTATGTCTCAGTTGCGGGTACGCTCGGATGAACGTTGCGATTAAAGCTACTAAACATGCCGCGTACATCTTCCACCTTATGTCGGGTAACTACATAATATTCAGAAATTTATTGATAAATAAATAACCATTTTTAATTGTCATTTATTTCTGTAATCAAATATTATACAGAAGTTTTTAAACAAAGCGAAACAGTTTATGGCTGACTAAACTCCGTCTGTACTACTTATTCTCGTATATAAAGATAGCAGATGATATCAAGAGCTTTACAATTATAATTTTGTTTAATCTATAATTTTATAAAAAGTTACTAAAATATTTTAAGATGTAAAGTCAATTTATGAAATTTATCGTTATGAAACTCCGCACAGGTGTAAAAATTGTATGGGTGACCTGTATTCTCGCTTGTTTAATCTACTTGGACATCGCATTTACACCATCTTGGATTGCACTCGAAACATCCAATCGTTTGTAACTCTCACATGAACAAAATGAATTAGTTTGCTTTTCCGAAGTTATTTCCTTTGATAAATAAAGAATATTTTTATAAAAGTTTGTCTGATGGTACAAAGTAGTTGTATTTCCTTTTATACGAAATTTTACAAAAGTGTAAAATCAGGTTTATTTTTGTCAAAAACGTATAAAAGTTCTTTAAAATGTTTTCATTAACTCAAGTACCAATAAAAGATTATTGCTGGAATATTTTCTATTGGCTCGATATCAATTGATTTCAGTTATAGTAAACTTTTAGCGCACAACTTTGCTAAGCTTTTCAAAAAATGGAAAAGTTACGAATCCCCAAATATTCGATCCGGTTTCATATTTACTAACATTCACCAAATAGAGTCAATTCAATAAAAAGCTTTACTTCAAAATGTATTTAAGATGGTTCCTAATGAAATCCTTTAGGCTTTTACTACGTTGTTATTAGGTAAAATTAGAAAAAAAAATTTCCTCCTACTTCATCATTTTTGATAAACCTCTTCAATCATCATTTTAAAATATTTTCAAAGAGCTATTACTCTGAATTAAAAATAAGTTTGAAATAAAAAGGATCCTTATTATGTTTATTATAAGTTCTGAAGTATGAAAATAAGAACAAACAAGAATTCAGCACCATTTGCAATGATTATTTCTTTAAAAAAGTAATAAAATTTCTAATTGACTTACTCATATCGAATTCAACCTAAATAAATTAATAAAAATAAAATAAATTAATAAAATACGTCTTATTAAATTTACAAAATATTCAACTTGAAAATTCCGTAATAAAGTTTACTCAACATTTTGAAAGACTTGAAAATTCAAGTTTAATTTTCAATTAGTTCCAATTTACAATATAATTACAAGAAATATCCGGTACATCCTAATGTAACTTTTCTAATAAAAGGGGGAGGGGACGTTCGGACTAATCACGGCGAATCAATATGCTCTAAATATGCTTAACGTACCGCGAATAATTAGTACGTTGGCAAAGAGCCGAGGCCGGGACACGTACCTCGGAGTACGTTGGCTTGCATAGGGCAAGTGGGATGCCGGATGCAACAACTCGCGCGACGCCCGCCCATAACAGGCTGCACTGCGCCGGGGCCAATACCGCGCTCGGCACAATAAATACTAAATAACGCGTTTGCTCCGATGCCGCTGTTATTGCCGTTCGCGGCCGTCGAGATGTGCTTCCGCGTAAAATCCGCATTGACGGACGTACCAGGAGGGGGGTTTGCCGGCCCCGCGGGTCATTTCGCCGTGCGCTCGGCGATCGATTATTATCATTCCGGGAGGGAAAGAGGAAGCCTGGCGAAATTTTGCGCGCGGACTCCGAAGGGCGTAAAAAATAATTGGATTTGCAAGCCTCGCGCTCGCTGGACGCCCGCGAGTTAAGTGGTGAATTATTGCTTTGTAGGGTCCGACAACCGGAGCCGCGGGAAGGAGGGACAGCCGCTACAACTTATGATGGAAGGATACTAAAAATTGAATGCTGCCGAAACAATGCATGTACACCGAACGGATACTTTGTCGCAAGGTGGGGGTTGTAATGCAGAGGATCGCGCTAAAAAATCTGACGCTGTTGGAGCTTTCTGCTTCCTCAATATTTTTTTTTCAATAAATGAACGCGCGATTTATGAAGTGTACCGAAATGTTTTATTAATTGAATTATACCGGGAAGTAAAATATGAAATTCGCATTTTTCGGAAGAGAAAAGTTATTGTTTTTATTACATGCGTCAAATGCGTTTCGATGCAAATGTTCTGTCATTGAAAATCATCGCACGAGTAAAAAAATGTAATAAATCTTTATTTATCAAGCACTGCGTGTAAAATTTACTAAAAAAAACGTGTAAAACGCGGGTGTTTTTGTTTTCATTCCAACAAAAGCTTCGTCCGCTGTAACAGTATTCCTAACAACCGCAATAATTCATCCCCTCAATATTTGTCACGTTTACAACGATCCTCGCGGGTTAACGAAACGAATATCGATAGATCCATTTACAGCATAGTATTAAAAAATAAAAATGTCCCTCGCCTTTTTTTTATCCTCAGTTTACGTGATCATTTATTTATTTTCATCCCACCCGCGCTAATGAAAAATGCCGCAGCGAGAGAGCCGAAATTTCGGCTCCCGATCATTTAGCCCCGCGCGCCACTGATAAATACGCGAAATTTATCCGTTTTTATTATTTAACGGAGGGTCGCGGCCGAGAGATAGAGAAAGACAGAGACAGAGAAACGCAACAACCGATTTTCCCCAAAGTGATGGTCCGATCGGCTCGGCTGATATACCCGGCAAACATTAGGACCGCGGGGCCGGGCGCGCAACTGTCACGTGCATTTTGATCGATCGGCCCGGAGTGCGCCCGGGGAGTTTGCGTACGTCGACGAGGACACCCTTGGGAGCGCCGCTGAAAGAGAGAGACGGGGGAGCGCGGCAGCCAGCCCCGAGGAAAAATACTCGAACACTCGCTCGGCGAGTTATAGCCACCGCGCCAAGAGCAGCAGGAAGATAGCGAGATTGCACTAGGTGGTCGAGGGGGAGACGAAAGAGGTATATAGAGAGACTGAGCGAAGGAGTGAGAAGTGGGAGAGGAAATACGCACGATTTAACGTTTCGTTGGAGCCAAGTATCGCGAGCAACCGTCCAATTTGTTCTCAACTTTGAGGGCATTCTTCTTACCGTTGTACACGGGGCTTGCATAAAGGGCGCGCCTTGATTTATCCACCGGGAAAATCTAACGCGCCGTGCCTCTGGCATTTTTTCGATCGACCGCCCGCCGCTGTTTATGGATATGGGCGTATTTTTAATTCATTTCCGGGCGAGTTACATCGTCCATACTCAAATCGCATACCTTCGATCGGGCGATGTAATTGACAGACAATTAGCCGCGCCACGCGATGGACTATAGTAGCATTAGCGATAGCGAACGGTGAAAGAACGGTGGACTGTTGCGGTGTTTTAGGCTCCGCTCGAGCGGGTGAGCGGCTAAAGCGTCGAGTGTTTCGGCGACCGCCGAACATCGCATTTAATCAGGCATCAAACGTTTTCGATAACGTGTCAAATGCCAGGGAAATAATTGCGCGCGACCTCGCGTGTGTATCCTTTGGGTCGAAGCACGAAACGCGCCGGTATTTTGCAAATGCAAGCTCGCGCTGTCTCTTTCCCTCACCCGCTTATAAGCCCTGCACTCGTAATAACCCGGTGCGCGACGGTAAAAGATTGATCGATCGATCGATCAAGGATTTGTCGCTCAATGAACGTTATAGATTGCATTAAGATAATGAGATACGTTTGTGCGGGATGCACGGCCAGTGTCATCGGTGAATATTATACTCATGCATTGTTGGTATGGCGGAAATTTGAAGCTTAACGCAATCTATGCAAATAGAAGCGCGCGAAATTTTTATTTTCTTTTTTGTCACTTGTTCATCACACGAATTGTAAAATGAAGTGAAAAATTGTTATTACGAATTGCGAGATGAAAGTCCACATGTTTCTTCTTTGGAAAGAAGAACAATTGAAGGATTAATTGACGAAACTGTGTGTGCAAAGTTTGTATGATAAATTAGAAGAGAGAAAAGACAATCGCGGGTAGTAATTTGATATTGACAAAGCTCCGCTTTTATTCGAGACATCCTTTGACGGCAATTGCATTCGAGAGCGACCTATGCCCAGGTACTTTAAATATTTCATTAGAACAACTAGTCCGCAGTCGTCGAGCTAATATTTTTTTTTTTTTTGTTTTTTTTGGCTGCCACCTACTCTAGGGATCGAAAAATTCACCGGCATTCCAGTAGCGACAAATGCAAATTCCTGAATCGCTTTGCACCGATTGACCGCGACCGCTAAAACGTCGCTCCTCGCTGCAGGAATGAAACAATCGCGAATATTTTTTCCCCTTTATTTTCCCATCTGCCGGCGAAGTTTTCAAAGCCTCTATTTTACCGACTTTTTGTCACGCAAAAAGTGGAACCGGTCCTCTACCCCTTGACGCTATCAGAGGGATTTTAGTTTTGGCAATTGTGTTTTTTTCAATATAATTAAATTTTATGCCGAAATAATGTTTCCATTGTGAACGCGCGTAAACAACCGTGAATTTTGTTAGATGAAATTTGCGGCAATTCAACTCTTGTTTCGAGCCATTTTTCATTTTAAAACAGTTCTTTAAAGTCGGCAAATTGCTAGGAATTTCATGTACGTTATAAGTCCTGACATTTCATCGAAGTTCCTCAACGAGGTAGCAGTAATGTGATTATGTAAGTAAGTAAGTGAAAAGAAGTTGTCAAATTATTAAAATAAACCGGTACCCCGAGAGCTCGGTAAATGTTTGATATTTATAATGAGAAAAGATCAAGATTTTCGCACGCAGGAAGAAAAGCGTTAGCCGGAGAAAATCCCGGGCGAAAACTGTGACGAAACTTTGGCGGTAATTCATAAAGTAGAAGCGACCTCTCGTGGAAACTTGGAAAGGTGTTAGCCGGCGAATGAACGTTCGTGATGACGTGAGGGATGAAAGGTACAGCAGGAGAAGACGCTGAAAACGGAAGTTTCTGCTATAGCAGTAATTTAACCTCTTGTCTCCTTCCGGATTCTAACGGTCTAAATTCGATGTGACAGGAAAAGTGTCACAAAGATTGCAATTTTATAAAAATTTTCATTAATGCTTCCTCATGTATCATCACATGAGTTGCGGAAGGAAGCCTTCGAACTTCAAGAGAAACATTTTCCGTTACATTATCCATCTAACTCTTCATTTTTCAATTAACAGTATAACAAATTCTTGTGGAGTTGCGGTTCTCTATTTTTCGACAGAGAATAGGATATATTAAAAAAATATTTATTAAAAAGAAAGCTATAGAAATGTAAAGATTAAAATATCAGAATTTTGTTTACTGTAGTATTGCATTGTTCTTAAAGTCATAAATCACTGAGTTAAAGAAAAAGTGAAGTTCATAAAAAAGTGAAATTAACAGTATATCCTCAATCCTTTTATTGTTTCGACATACTGTCAGATTCGGTGGCTTCTTCGAAAGATTGAGAACAATAATTTCCCAAGGGTACTTCAGAGATACTCAAGTATAACAACACTCGTGGAGAAGGAATCGATAATATTAAAGTAGATCAGAGACCGTTACAGGCTGCAGTTAAATTCTGTAATTGCTTTCTATTTGGATTACCCACGAGTACTCGTTTTGATTTGAAACTAAATTAGGAAGGAAAATTAAATAACAACTTAAACTGTCAAATGTTTAAATATACATTTTCCTTCGCTTACTCAATTTTCTTGCTTTATTAGGAATAGTTTAACGTTTGCAAAGTAAATTACTATGTCGATTGAATAATGAGTACTGCAATAGGCAATTGTTTCCATGACTAGTAATAAATATGAAAAGCTCAATCAATTAATACCTGTACTCGATCTTGGAATATCTATTTATAAAAATGTTTCTTCATAGGTTGCTTGGTTACGTGTAAACACGCAAACTATCCTGACGATAGCCAATCACGTGATTACGAAGAACCACAGGATCAGCGTCACGCACAGCGATCATCGCACGTGGTATCTGCACATACGGGACGTCAAAGAATCCGACGCCGGCGATTATATGTGCCAAATAAATACCGACCCCATGAAGAGTCAGATTGGTTATCTGGAAGTTGTGGGTAAGTGATTATTTATTGCTCACGGCATCCAATTTATTTCATTAATATTTCCACAAGCCCTCTAAAATCAATATTTTTCGAATTGTCTATAATTATTAAAAAGTCTTTTAATGATTTTCTAATTTGGTAATTAAAACAGTAGGTACTATAAGATTGTTGATTGTCCTAACTTTATAAATGTGAAGAAAATTCAAATTAAAATTAAAATTTTAAAATAAACCACGTCTTTTGTTTACAGTACAATCTTATTATTTTCTTTAATTAACATTTAACGTAGTTAATTGATTCGATTCGAATGTATAATTTCAAAATAGCGCAATATCCTTTATTGTTTTAAGCGAATCAATTAGTGCTGGTTGTTCATTGATCTACATTTCAATTCGTACAGAAAAAAGTTAATTGTGAAATTTTCATATGAATGAAAGAAACTTTAAAGAATGAACCATTATCGATGAAGAAATTAATTTTTCGTAAGAGCGAGTAGCGCGGCGAACAATCCAATAATCCAAAATCCTATCTGCGTTTGTCGCGACTACTTTCATCTGAGGAGGGTTTTCCGTCCCACATTTGGTGATTACAGTGCCGCCCGACATTCTGGATTATCCGACGAGTACTGACATGGTGGTGCGGGAGGGGAACAACGTTACGTTGAAATGCGCTGCAACGGGCGTCCCGACTCCTAATATTACGTGGCGGCGCGAAGCCAGCGAGCTCATACCCCTCGCCAACGGTCAAGAAGGTAAGACCCGTTCCCTTCTTCTTTAACGCCGGATGCCGGGATGTCGCTCCTGCTTACATTCTTGCCACGTGTGTGTATTGCCGATACACAGAGGATCGTATTGCATCTTTCCATAAGTTTTTTTTTTCCTTTTATCGGGGACGGCGCGACACATACGAATGCCACTTTTACCTGAATAAAGGCTGTAACATGTGCGGGGAGAAAATGTCGTGTGGAAATTCAAAGTGTTGTGCACTTTCGCTTTTTTTTTGTTACATTAACACTGTAATTTGATAATAAACTTCTGCTCTAGGGTTTTACTGCAGTTTCAACGTTTTTCGTTTATTTTTATCTGGTAATACAATATTGATGATTATAATATGCTCAAGGTAAATTATAATGCACTTCTACAATTTCAATAATAAGGGTAATACAGTCCATTGGGATAAAGTTCCTTTATTGTTGCTAATATCTTTTATATAATGGTACTCTTTATGTAACTTTATTGTGGTCAATACCCCTTTACATAATTGATACTGTTGACTGCTCTGATACCTTTGATCTGTCAATGCAGACGCTCGTATCAATAGGACTACACAATAATATAGAATATCAACCTAAAACTACTACGCGCAATAAACATATTTATTTACAACGTTGCCTGAACGTTTTGCTGACCATTACATTATATAATAGTTGAACATTTTTTTGGTCTATATCCGATAAATGTTTCGATATTTTGTTTCATTGTAATAACAATATTTCTATTGATTACTGGCGCATATTCGGAATTAAAATCATTCCAAAAATTACTTTAATTAATTGAAAAAAAAAAAAAATTCTTTTTTATTTTATACTCAGCCTTTTTGGTCTTTACTAGACACTATCACGTGTCGATCAGTCGCATATTAGACGGAGATAGTCGACTAACCGCGTGATCACCAAACCAGTTGTAACCAATCAAAAAGAATATCTGTCTTCATTTTTTAAGCTTGTCATTTTTGAAAGCGAGGATAAATTGAACTTTTTAATCGTCGAAGTAACGAGCAAGCGAGACAACATTCTAAGTCGAAGTTGCAATTCCAGCCAGGTGCTTATAACAATGACTAAAAAGAGTACATCGAGCAACCCTCGGTATAATCTATAAAGCAGTATAATCTGTGGCTCGGTCGTTAATAACACTTCTCCTGCGGCAGCAAGATATAGACGACAAGAAAAGCTGTCGAGTACTGCTAAGCAAATAACGCGCTAATGCGGTTGCGAGATTTACTTCTTTTTTTGCCTCACTTTTCATCAACACTATTTACGCGGCGTTACAAGATGAAACGTAAAACCATTAAATTGCTTATGGTGTGTATGTGCGCGGCCGCACCTACGATCGTTATTCAAGCGAACTGTCGACGCGGCGATGAGGGATCGTCCTCGAAATCGAAAAAAAAGCTCCCGCCGATGTTTTCGCAGCTCCGTCAATTAATCCTGATGCTCCGGTCGTTTAGAAAACGGCGCGCTTATTTATTAACCGGGTCTGCTTATTTTCGGTTTAGCGGGGGGATAATGTAGTGCGCGCATAATGCAGAGAGCGTTTGGTTCGCATTACTCGGTATGGAACATTAATTTGAATACGAGTTACACTCATATAAGAGCAACGCATCCTTAATTTACTGCACCAGATTCAATCCGTATATGTACAAAAGCTATGATCTCGGATTTTCGCATGACCTATTATTACAGTTACCAGTGTGGAAGGCGCATTGTTTAATATAACAAAAGTAAACCGACTACATATGGGCCCATATCTTTGCATCGCATCGAACGGCGTACCTCCCACCGTCAGCAAAAGGATTATGCTAATAGTTCACTGTGAGTTTATTTTTAATCCAAAAGCTTCCGGGTATCTCTAAGCTCGTATAACGATTCAAATTTAAATGCGATGATGAGCTTACAAAGTTATATCAAAAATTTTTGATTAATAATAATTAGTCTTTAATTAAAAATTCTTTTGTCTCTCAGTTCCGCCAATGATAACGATTCAAAATCAACTAGTGGGAGCCGAAGTGGGCCACGAGATGACTTTAGAGTGCCTCTCAGAGGCTTTTCCTAAGTCGATAAACTATTGGACGCGGGATAATGACGAAATCATGGCAAACAGTAAGTATCGCTAATTCGCCCTTTAAATTGTTGGTACAGCCCTTGCAAGCCTTCAGTGAATTATTGATCAAAGAACGTCGGGGGACATTCATAACGAAGCAGTGCTTACCGAAGGAATCTAAATTTTGAGCGGGCCGCTAATGTGTAGCGCCCGAGTGAGTTTTTCCCTCCCCTATCCCCAGCGGTACGCTCGTTATGTAACCCTAATAGAATACCAATACCCGTGTATAGTGGAGCCGCGAAATAATGCCTTTGATCCGCTTGCGGTGAGCTCTCCGGCTTCCCATTATTTTGACTCGTGCCCATCTGAGATTCGGCACGGCTGCACACGAACTCGCGCCCTCGCGGCCGCTTGGGGCTTCTTCCTCCTCGCCGATATCGAGATTCAACTGGATAATGATCCGTAAACGCGCACGCCTTTCTGGCAAACAGTAGCCCCCGCAGCGGAGTCGGGGTAAGAAAGCGCGCGAACTCGCTAATCGCTCCGGTTAATTAGGTTAATCTCTTATCGCGCACCGGTGCCTCTAATCAGCGGAAAGGGACGGGGACTGAAGATTTTCTGGCTGTGATTGATGGCCCATTACTGCCGAATAAATCGCGGCCTAATTGCCAATTAAGAAATCAGCCGCTCGCTCGCTTTCTCTCTCTCTCTCTCTCCCTCTCTCTTGCTCTTTGTCGCTGCTGCGCTGTATTAAAGGGGGCAGTGGGTGGGCGAGTGAAATTTCACTGGTTAACGATTGCATAATGGAGCGGACGCTGTAAAATTTGAATGATAATTGTGCAAAAATTATTATCTCGTAGAAATATTGAGACTGTTTTATAGCTGAAATGTATACTTACTTAAACAGAGTTTTTTGTTAATAATTAAATAAAAAATAACTTCACTGATGGAAATATAACCGCAAATTTCGGTGACGCGCTGAAAAAGGTTCCATTTCGGCGATGTGCTGATAAAGGTGCCAATTCAAACGTTATTTAATGTTAAATTGGAACCTTCTCCAGTGCGTCACCGAAATGGACCCTTATTTCATCCACTCGACGAGAATATGACTGATTTTCTGGTAATCATCAGACTCTCACCAGATTCTCAGTAAACTTCTGACCAACACATAGATATATATCTAGAAAGGATGGTTAATTTCATACCAGGTCATCTATACTATTGAACTGTTTTCATTTGCTTGAAAAAAATATCAATATTGTTCTGTATCAAGTTCGAAAAATAAAAATTCATACATATTGCATAAGTATACACTGGTTTCAACAATTCATAAATGTCAATCAAATTGTAAGCTGGTTCAGGAAACAACGATATTGTTGCGCATTCGACTATTTAAAGCAATTTTGATGTTTGCCTGTGCATGTCGTACTGGATGCAGCACGTCGGATGAAGTACGCGCATACGCACGTCGTATTATGGTAGCATTTTAAGTGAGAGAGAGAGGAGAGAGAGAGAGAGAGATAGGAACAATGCGATAGGCCCGAAGCAACGCCACCTAATCCCCCCGACGGTTAGCATAATTAGCCAAACGAACTCCCTGTCAATTATGCGGGTCCGGCCAACTGGCCAACTGTCGGCTAGGGATATCTCGCATGATTCTGCTATCATTCGCCAAGTGCTGCCAATTCCTATTACTGCTGCTGGCCTCCTGAATGATATTGTTATATTCGCAACAAGCAGTACAGTAGTATTTCGTCAGCGACTGCGTGTACACCTCGGCACTATGCGATATTTCAATTCTTAACGCAAAATTTTGTTAAAAGTTAAAACACTCGAGTGTAACTTGCAGTGACGCAGTAAGATTAATCATCTTGAAACTTTTCATTTTTGTAGTTTAAGAGATAATGTAAATAAATTATTGCAGCTAAAATTTGCAGTATTATTCAATATTAAGTGACTTTACTTATAATTCTAATTATTGAACCTAATTTAAGTCTATAACAATAAATTAAATAGTCTAGCTGTATGAAAAAACTTGATCAACTGTATCTTTTATTAATTAAGTGAAAGGTGAAATAGTTGTAAAGATGCGTTCGAAAGAAAAGAAGTAGTGCATTGAGTATATCTGCATCGAGCTCCATAAATTCCGGCCGTTTGGTATATAAGTGAATTTTGCATATAAAAAAAGGCAAAAGGCGGACGGTCCGCGTCGAGAATTGAAAAGTGAAGTTCGTATAAAGCTTTTATACAACCGTCGAAAGCAATAAATTGGGTTTTTCTGGCCGGCGTCTTGAAAGTTTAGTCGTCAAGCATGCGTGAACGAGCGTGCCGCGAAGTACCGGAGGCTGATTCTCGGGTCCGGGGCAAACTAGGGGAAGAAAGAGGGAGGGAGAGAGAGAGCCACCCAAAGTCCCCGCGCCCGCTTTATCCCGCGGAAATCCAGAAGACGTATATCCGCGCGCGAGCGCGCGATAAAGGTCGGTTCGCAATTCAGCGTCGTTAAACTTTTTCATCTGCTTCTTAAACTCGCAAGTCGATGAAAGTTTTTCCCGGGGCCGAGAGGGTGCAAGGTGGAGCGGGGGTGAGGGGGTGAGTCTCTAGCAGACGTGCTCACAGTAACCACTCCATAAATGCATTCTCCGAGCAAGAACTTTTCATCACCAGCCGCCCAGGCGGCATCATAATACTTTTTATTTTGATCCCGCGACCGCCGCTCCCTATTTCCTACCCACCCTCACCGATGCTCGCGCCGATGTCACTCGTTACCTCCTCGCCGCGAATCAGTATTCGGGGGACAGTGACTGACTTTCTTCGCGCGTTATTACGACTGACTAATGTAGGAGTTTTCGCTTCAACGAGATAACTTTGAGTTTTGGGAGCATTCCGGAGCAGGGTGGGAGGGGGGGGGGGGGTTAAGAGGCTATTTTATGCGTTACAGAGAATCTGCGCGAGCCGCTAGGATGGCAATCCTAAAAGTTCCCGCAGTTATACTCTTGAGCAATTGTCACGACAATTAAAATTCGAACAAGTTCAACTTGCAGAGTTAAAACGTTTACTTATTTTATTGAACTTTAGTACTCTAAGGAGTCCTTATAAAAATTTAGCAAATCGAGTAAGTTTTTCTAAGAGAGTGCTACACCTTCTGATCATCGATTTTAATAAATTTTTAGAATTTGTTTTCTTGTACCAAGTAATGAAGACCGTAGGATTTTTTTTTTAATCGTGAACGGTCAAAACAGCGATTTTCACACTCAATGCTACATTTAATGAACTATGATAATGCTTTTTTTCGTTGCTTGTTATAGTTTGACAATGTGTCTATATTTAAAGCAAGGAAATTTGTTCAATTTAGAGTGACTCCTCATGTTTCTATATAAAATTCATGAAATTTAAATAAAAAATTATCATTTGCAGTAATAAATTTAAAAAATGGCTATTGGCCGCGGTTTTTTAACGGTACATAGACACATAAATTGTAGGCGTAATTATTCTCGTAGATCAATCGATGAATTGTAATATTATAGCTCTAAGAGTCTGAAGCTAAAAAATTGCACTAATTCCTCGCAATTAATCAACAGATCCACTTTGTATTATTGTAGATTTTTCATGTAAAAGTACCCTTACATTAAAAAAAAATAAAAGAACTTACCCCGCAGGAGTTCTGAAAAATGAGAGAGAGAGAGGGACGAAAAAGGAAGCCGTTGAAAAAATGTTTTCACAAGTTCGACAAAGTTTCGCAGTAAAGTGCATCGAGGCGACGGGTGTGGGTAGTACTCGTGTTTTTCGCCGGGGCGAGTAGTCGAATGCGTTTATTCCAGTCTCCTCCCGAGCGGACATGGTTTCCTTTCATCACCCGCATGCATATATACATCACGCTCGGACGAGCGGGTGGCATTCGTCCTGCAAACGAACCGAAAGTCGATTCTTAAGGCCGGCGCAGCCCACCCATGCGGAAGCGCCCTAACGCCAGTTTTTCTAGTTCGTCGAGCGCGAGACGCGCGCGTCGCCGCCAATCGGCCCGCTCATCCCTCCGCGTATGAAAACGCGCGCGGAAGTATCAGCGAATTTTATTCCACCCCCCGCCCCCGGCGCCGCTCTTCCTCCCTTTTACCAAATATTCGCCGTTTTATTTCGCTCGACGATCCGTTCAAGTGGGTGCTTCAAGGAAAACCCCCTGTCCTCCCTCCTCCCCCCCTCGTTCCAGTGCTGGCGTTTGCCCTTCCGTTTTTCCGTTTCCGTCCCTTGGCCCCCATCCCCGACGATTCCTCCGTCGCTCGTGCATATTGTCGTCGACGTATTTCTTATGCATCGCCCAAGTGGGAGAGCAGACGCAGGCAAAGAACTTTTCGACAGCCAAAAGCTTCGTGGATGCGCATACGGCTTTGAACTTAAAAGACACGAATGATTGAGTCTTTTTTTATTTCGTTTTCTTTTCGCCTGCATTTTTGTAATTGAAAAAAGAAGGTTACGATTCGATGAATTAAATTAAAGCACAATGAAAACATCAGCGACGATGAATCTTTGGAATGTGTTTTTTCAAGGAAAATTTAAATATCAATTTTTTCAGGTGATAAGTACGACCCTGTTTTGCTGAATAATGTTTACAAAGTTCACATGAAGTTGACTATACGGTCAGTTAGCCCAGACGACTACGGAACGTACAAATGCATTTCTAAGAACTCTCTTGGCAGTACTGATGGAAGTATCAAATTTTACCGTAAGTTCTCTGCTGTACTTTCCTAAATAAATATTATCTGGAATAAAGTTGATCTCATGCATCGTAAATGTACAAATTTGTATGTCGTTCTACTTTCGATTATTTCCGGGAAAAAAATACGTCGCGCTTCTGGGGCAATATTTATTTTCCGCCTTTCTCGCGAGTAATTGTGCAGATCTCAATTAAACCGTGACCTTTGTCGAGAAATTATCCATCGAGTTTCTCGCGATCGACATTCTCTTTCTTTTCTCCATCGCCCCGTCTGTCTGTCTATCTTTGCGCAAGACATTTAAATAGACGGTGTGAGAAGCTCGTTTCAAAGCAATCAGGGATAGACACTTCTTCGCTGCATAATAAGAACTTTTCAGACATCGCTAATGGAGTGTCTCTGTCCCGTTTCAGATATACCAACACCTACAACTCAGCCGAAAACGACAACCACGACGACGACGCCAGTTCCAACTGTCACGAGAGGTATACATAATGCAATTTATTTTAACAAATTTATATTCTTTATTTTTTATTTATTATATTATTATTATCTACTTAAAATTATTTCTATAGCAAGTTTGTCAAAGTTTGTTAATTTATTTTTGTGTATCTAGATTTATTACGCAATAATTTATATCAATTTATTTATTTATCTATTTTTGTTTTAGCTGAAAGACGGAGATCAAGGCAGAGAGTCACACCCAGTATAGAACCACGAGCAAATGATTTAGCGGTTGCTTCTAAGTCAGCTTCCGATAAGAAGGGTAATAATCAAACAATTTTTTTACTTCGGATAATAAATGTTTCAGTAAGCATAATAGAAATCGAAATTAAAAATTCAAAACGATATTTATGATAATTTCTGCAAAATTAAATAGCATTTGCGGTCTGATTCAAAGAGATTTTCAGTAAATAAACACGCGACGCGGGGCGCATGAAAATTTGCCTTGAAATCCATTTATGCTTTTGATGTATCTGTCACGTCAATGTCAAACATCTCGCGAAATATACATTGCAACCTAATCAGAAATGCTATGCATTTGAATGTTTTATGCGGTGAACTCATTTGAAACATTGAAATCCTTTGAAACCGTACCTCAGATGAAAGGTTCGTGTCAACTATCCAAACGACCATTCAGTTGCTTTAATAAATAAACGCTTCGTTAAATTTTTACATCTTTATTAAGCAAAAGATTACAATTAACTATTTTTTTTTTTAAGAAACACCAAACTACTTAGAAAAATAAAAGGTTACACAAAAGTTCTTTTACAAAAGATTTATTACCTATAAATCAGTTTCAAGCCGAAGAAATCACGTTAATTGGAAATCAAATAAAGAACCGCAAATAATTTTTTGCTTCGTCGCTTTAATTAAAAGGTTCGATTATGAGTCAGTTTTTCCTTTTTTCAAAAGCCATCAGCCCATGGCTTTTGCAAATAAATAAAAGTATATATACCCTTTCTATACCTTTCCGCTTCTTTTTCTTTGCGTTTCCCCCATCGCCGTAAATGCAATTTAAAAAGCGGCAAAAGAAAGGATAGTCACATGGAAAATCCAATCTCTACTCTTGTCGCGTATAATACCATACTCTTTCTCCGTCTTTCTCCCGCTTGTTTTTCCGCTCATTCTTTATCCCTTTTTTGCGCAGACACACGACAGCATGGGGGCCGAGCGGGCGAGGAGGCGGCCGTTACCGGTAAGGCCGGGGTCGCAGCCAACACCGGCCGCAAGAGCGCCGCAAGTAGCGGCAGCAGCAACAATCTCGAGCAGCGATTGGAAAGTCAAAGAGATAAGACGGCCCAGTCGAGATCCTCGACGAGCGCCTCCGCCGTCTCCTCGACGGTCTGTCCGGCGGCTGCGGGACACTCGATACTGATACCACTGTACCTACTGGCCCTCGGCGCCCATCGATATTTGCGAACGTAGTGCCGATGCCGATGAAAGCACTGAATCGAACCCGGATATCTCCGATTCCTCGTCCTGCTGAGCTTTGAGTGTAAATGAGAAAAGACGGACTAATGTAGCTGAAGTGTATTGTGCGATGGGAATATATAGTGGCGAAAGTTTCGTACCGGAAATTAAGAAAGTGAACGTAAAAAAAGTGAAAAGGGTAATTTGCGTGTAATGAGATTCTAATGCGTGTGAATATAATCCGATTATCTTGGAAGTGAGGAGGTAAGCTGCACTTTGCAAAAGAAAGGTATTTGGATTAGATGCGTGTAATGATGACTTATGTAAATACAATATGAACAAGTTTATAGTCATAAAAATTGACCTGGTGAAAATATGTCGTTGTATTCAAATGTTGATTGAAGTAGATGTGGCACCCGTAAAATGTAATTTGCATATCTAATGACTAATGATCGCAGTAGAAAACGTGGATGTGTGCAAATTTAAACAAAAAATATACAATTGACTTTGATTTGAAACATCCATTTTTGCCATTCTATTGCGTATGTTACGAATGCCTTGACATATTTACAGCTAATATATGTATATTGCGATAAAAATTTGTTGAAATAATTGTTACAAATAGTAATGTAAGAAAATTGTAAGACATGTATATCATTTATTAGATATCGTTTTTATATTTATAGGCTTAAATATACATATCTATATATGAAGTGTCAGTATAATGTTTCGATTGATTGACACAATGGATCTAGAATAATTTTAAAATGTTTCAAATCAAGTCGTAATTATTGTTTTATCCACTCGTTATGTGAATTTTTTAAATAAATAATATTTTCACCAGGATGAATATACCATTTGTGATGCTCTACAAGAGTTGGGATTTGTAACGCGTTTATAATTTAACTATGAAACAAAGTTCACTTGATACCACTATAAAGATTTATATTTTTTGATGGAGGTTATGGATTTAGGATTTTAGAGATAAACGAAATGTAGAATCGATAAAGTATCTCAATTAGATATAACGTTCTCTGGAGTCAGTCATTTAGTAAATAAAATTTTTAATAATAATTTAGATTAATAATAGTATCAGGTCTTGTACTTTTTTCTGATATTTTTGTATCCTCATTGAGATAGTGTATTACATAAATTTACACAAATACTTGTGAGATATTTTATCCGAGTACAATTTTCGTTAGTATAACGTCATTACAGTTTATCTCATGAGTCCTAACTTAAACAAATCAATGTGCTTGTGTATTAAAACAATTTTGTGTACTTTAGTCATTTTTCTTGAGTACACTTATAATATGTAGGCACTTGTAAATATTTAAAAGAGCATTACTTGTTATTCATAAAAAAATGTTAGATAAAAAATCATTTCTTTTTAACAAATACTTGTAAAAATCTATTTTATTTAGCTTTTTCTTTAAATAATATAATCACTTTTATGTTACCATCTAGTGGGGTGAGTTTGAAAAATAGGATCGCTTAGAATCTTTAGTAGTTCCGCATTTATCGAACAAATTATTCAGATGCTCGAAACAATTTATGAAATTACTATTGTTTTAATTTATTTCCCTTTATTTGTTCTTTTTTGGTAATTATTTGTTCTAATAATTATCTATCTGTGATAAATTATGAAAATTATCAATCTCCACTTTTTCAAACTTATCACAATTAGGTGACGTTGTATTTTCTATTTAAACTAAATGATGTATCTCACAATAAAGTATTCAAAGAAATTGTAGTATAACTTCTTGTAAATAGTGAAACACATAATTTAAAACAACATTAATAATAATCATTTACTTTAGCCTCATGGAAAATTACTGTAAATAAAATATATACATACCACAGTGTATTATCTGCACTAAGGTACTTGACACACATAAGGAAATGCGTGTATATATTCAAAATAAAGCAATTAAGAAACGATCAATGTTTATTATTAAATTATATTTATATTATATATGTAAATAAATAATAAGAGTTTGTAATTCGCCAAATACCTTTATAACAAGTACTAACTTATTTTATTTTCATGTCTCCATATTTTTGTTTAAATAACTGCAGAATTTTTTAATTACAAAATTATTAACGTTATCTTCACAAAGTGTATTGATCATGGTACTTATATTATGCAAATTACGTTCCTACATATTACGTTCTTATTTCCTGGAATATTATTACATCTTAATTTTTGCATTAAGAAAACTTGGTATGTATTTTTTTAAATATATGAAAGGAATATTTTAGCTTCTGCAAATCTTCACTATATCACGAAAAGAGGTAGTCCTTGATAATCGGTAAAATAGAGCCCTCCTTTTACTACTGAATATATCGACACTTGATAAAAAATTTGAAAAGAAAATCAATTTCTTTATTACCGACAAGTTATTTGAACAGAAAAGTTACTTACTATATAGATTATTGCAATGTAATTTTTAGTTAAATGATAAACGCACGTCAAGAAAGGAAATACTTTATTGAATTACATCTTTTTATGTACAGTCTTTCTTATTTTTTTGTTTGTTGTACAAATATATTATAGTGTGCTTACGTACATAATTGCTTAAATATCTACGCGGTTTATTTATCTCACTCTTGGAAGCTTTACAGCATCGTGTACAATTAAGCCTCTTTTAAAAAAATAATAGTGAATTAAAACAGAGATATTATTTATTTTCCATTGAGATCCCTTCATAATTTTAAGTAACTAACAAAGTTTTGGTTTCGTAACATACATTCTTTGAAAAATGAATCTTACAATTTTTTAAAAATATATCCATTGTTCAATACATAAAATTTTCTTTAAAAAATAATTCGTAATAGATAGTCTCCATTAATTTAATAGCAATTGATTTTTTTTTATAATTACGACAAAATAATCGAATATGGTTTTTATAATTTTTATATTGGCGTAATGGTCGGTCCCTCCAATTTTTTTTTAATAATGTGATACACTGCGCCAAACGTATCCATCGTATCTATCTTTCTTATCTTCTGAAACTCTTTCGGTACTTGAAAAGTCAGGACTTGATAATATTATAGCTTTTCTGCCAAGCATTTGTGTCTTGTGGCGTTATTCCTTCAAACGTTTCATAACATTGCGAATGCACTCAAAATGCCTTCATTTCTTTAATGTATTGTTTGGAATAAAAACGCCGCTTTATTTTTTCCTATCTGCACTTTTCTTTCTACTATCATCTTCGTATTTTTATTGTACATACAACATGATACGAGATATTGTTTGTATAATAGAATTATTATACTTCCGTCTTTGTAGCTGCGATTTTTCTTATACACTTTGAATTAAATTTAGCTTTTTAAAACAATTAAGGTGGTACAGATAATTAATGTATAATAATATTGTATAATTGTCAACTTCAAGCGATAATAAATATCTATTTTTTTTCGTTCGATTCATGAATTTGTTGTATAAAAGAGTATGCATAAAAATTTTATTTTTGTATCTTTTATATTTACAACGAAAATAAATATTAGGGAAAGGAAATTTGACACAATAAAATACTTTTACAATATTACGAATCGTTAACCAATTTTGTTAAATTTCGTGTTTTATTTTTTACTATTTAGCAACTAAAAACCGGTGCAGGAAAGCTTACACAGAGATACGACTCGGTCTGTACATAAGATATCGTGATACATGTATGCGACGTTTGTTTTTTACGAAGCCTAGCCTAGCGTTTTTTTATTTGCATTATATTTATAATATTCGTTACTTTAAAACGCAAGCTTAATTTCTCACGATATACGTAAGAACTGCAGCGCTGAAGCAGTCACCACTTTTTTTTTTAATATAATTATTTCATTTTCTTTGCATTCAGGTCACCGAAAAAACTACAAATAAATCCATGAATTTATTTTTATCTTTTGTAAAATAAAACTGACTTAAATTTTATCAGCGAATTTAATTAATATTATTCCTGCAGAAATTATTTTGAAATTGATTAATATTCTTTTTTTTTTCTTTAATTAAATGTTATCTACAATGCTTTTGATGATCATTACAACAGCAGGCGCATCTCACAATACTCATTCTTCATTAAAATCGGATTTATAACAGTCTACATTATAAATTGACTGAATGGAGGCATTCTCTGAAGAGATTAAAATCGATCAATGCGGATTTCTAAAGGCAATTAAGTTTTTTCAAAGATTTATTCCAATTAAATCATAATATTTTGAATAACAATATTTTATTTAAGAACCGCGAATTATTGATGCACTGAAACACGAACCTCTTTTATCAAGTTAATGCAACTTTAATAAAATTATGCCCCCCTCGCAATAAAACTGACCCTCCAGTGCGAAACCACCATGTCGACTCCAATTCGAAAAAAAGAAGAGCAGAAGTGTATTATGATGATAATCATCGGTCTGTTAAGCAGTTATCTGAGCGCAATATAAGAGGGGTGGCTGCGAGCGACTGCCCCTCGAAAATGTGATTGACACGCTATTCCGGCTGTCCGCCTCGCAATAATTACCAGCAGTATGAAGAATAGTCGAGGCGAGCCGAGGAAAAAATAGCGGATCGAACAAAACGCCGCACGTGCGCGAAAACTACGTTACGGATTTATTTATTCCCCGGGTCTCTCGGGTTCTCGGTGGTGCAGCTCGCGCGGATATATAGGAGGGTCGAACAAAAACGCTGAGCGACGTCTGCACGCGGAGGTCTCCGCGCCACTGACAATGAGCGGCTTTGATTCGACGCGAGGCGGCCCCGAAAAGGGGGCTGGCTTCTACGCGTTAGTCTCGTGGAAGTAACGCGAGACGTAAGTATCCTGGGAGACGTCTGCCGTCGACTTACGCGGCTATAAATTCGATTCAATGAATCGCCCCGTCCGATGAGTATTGTGCGTGCAAATTCATGCCGATGGCACACGAACGCTTCGCGACGTCCATTCAAAGCCCAGCTTCCAATTAGTGCGCGAACGGAACGTGTTAAATTGATTTCTGATGAAAAAAAAAAACAAAAAAAAAAAGAAAAGAGATAGAGAGAACGTTTCAATTATGTTTTAAATTTTCTGGTTAATTTGCCGCGGGAGAAAAAGTTGGTTAAAAATTTATCGAAGTTTTTGACGTTTTAGTTCGAAAAAATTTTTCTCTCCCTTTCTGTAATGTGGAGATAAATTTAAAAAAATATTTTCGGTGTATTCAATTAGTTTAATGAAAGCGAACTTTGCGAAAAAATATTTTGTCCGAAATGCCAGCATTACACGCGTCAACAACTTTTAGGATTCCCGTAATTTTGACTCACTTTCAGCATTCCGAGAGAAGTTGGATAATTTTTTTTTTTTTTTTTGACAGCTGACATTACGCGAGTCTGCTTAATGCCTTTGACGCTCTTCTTTTTCCCCTATGCTTTCGTTCGCGAGATTTTATTTCGATGGTCTTTTAAACTGATTCTTATCATTCTCATTTTTTTTAAATCGCTTTATAAAAACGTTATTGGAACGAAGAAATGCCGTTTGATATCATTATTCAATTTTACAGCAGTTACCCGTAAAAGGATATAAAACTTCTAAGGATAGAGACTCCTTCCTGTTGAGTTCCATGTTAAATTGAAATTTTCCTTTGAATAGAGAAATAATGATGAGACGTTTGTTGAATGTTTAACGAGAAAATTAAAAATATTTTTTGAATGCCTAAATTCAGTTCGTTTACGGTGATATGATTAATTTATTCAGCATCATTCACTCACATGTTATATTCAACAATTGATATTTTATACTCGATTTGCCATTTATTCAGCCACAAAAATATGCTTTTTATTTTTCTTTTCAACAATTACAGCGGCGTTTTGGGAATTAACTTATTGCATAAAACAGCTCCAACTTCATTTAAAATGCTACATGTATGCTACATGTGTGTGCTTATATGTATATATATAAAAGTTACTCACATTCGAATGGCATGAACACCGGACTTTTACACAAGTATTTCAAGGAGATGTCTCCGAGTTCTTGGCTATGTACATTTGTATGGCTCTACATCTTGAGAAGCCTGGGAGCTACGAATGTGTAGAAAAGTTTAAACAAACCTACAGCATTCCATTAGCTCCCACAGATTTGAAAAATAACTCCTTTATTCACCTTCTCCTTCTCTCACTGATTACAAGATAATTATAACTTGCGAAAAAAAAACAGTTTTTTTACTCCGAACGAAAAAATTTCGATAAACTTTAAGAACAAGTACGTATATTATGAATATTATTATCGATATTATTATTATTACGATATTGCATTGTTGTTTGATGAATATTTCTGAATCTACGAATTTAAAGGAACCAAATCATTGCTAATTTCTATTGATATAATCGTGTGATATGTCATTTGATTACTTTTTAGAATGATAGTTAGAACGAAAAACAATTCGAACTAAATTAACGTAGTCGAACATATATTTACAGTCCGGATAAAAGAAAATAGTGCCCTTAAAAATTTTCGTCTGAAAGCAACGGAAATGCAGCCGTTAAATTTTAATAATACTGATACAGATCCCTAATTATTTATCTCATTTAAGCAAGTAAAAAACTTTCCCAATTCCGTCATTGCGCTTGCAAAGATTTCCCTCGTTCTCTCAGTCAGTGAAATTAGCTGGTCTTGAATCAGCAATCAGAAAAAGGAGGCGACGCGACGGCGGTGCGGAAAATGGACACTGCCTCAAGCGGGATGGCGCGTCGGCAGTTGCGGTTGATGTCGAAGGGACAGCAGCAATAACAAGCTGCAGGCGGCGACGGTGATGAGACTGCCCGAAGAACCCGACGCCCCTGAGTCCGCGTAATCCTCCTCCTCATCCTCGGCGTCGCTGCGCTCATTCGGATCTGCGGACGAAATAAAAGTAAAATTTTTTCGGATTGAGCTTGTGAGTCCCCGAGAGGATTCGTTTGAACACTTCAAGGATTTTTAAGCGTTGTTTGAGTTGGCTCAACGCTTTGGACTGTCACGCTGTAATTTTTGCAGGATTTTTCATTTACCAAATTACTCACCTCTTTCTTTTAGCATATCCTGATTTCCTTCCAGAATGTTGTTACCAGAATTCTTTTTGTGCTTTCCTGCAATTACAGTGAATGTAGGTTTAACAAAAGAAATAAAAATAATTAATTAATTAAAAAAATAGACTGGATGAAGGTATTCATTTGAAATACTGTAATGGCTATAAGTATAGGGCTAACGCCAAAATTCGTACTTATTTAATGTAATAAATATTTATTTAATTCTGGTTATTGTTGTTAGGTAACTTTTGTAATAGAAAGAAGTGAGAAAACTTTGACTGAGTGAGTTCTGCGGCAAGTATGAGTGCATTGAAGAATTTTTAATCAAATTCTTTGTTCAAATTCTTTTTTTAATAAACAAAATGCATTGTTTCAGGTAACTTTAGATGAAATAGTTCAGGAAAAAAATTATATTTTGATGATAGTCCTTCCTGCATTAAAATCTGTATCTAAAAAAGGTATTTGTATAATCGTATGCCAAACACGATTATAGAAAGATTTCGAAAAACAAATATGCATAGGCAAAGTAGGTGAAGTCTGGAAAATTCAATAGAATTTCCCTGAATATATCAATAAAGAAAAGAATACAAACAAATCGCTAAAAATAAAATATACGTAAACTCTCCCCCGTGTCCCTTCGAGAGTTGTTTGGAGAAAAATTTATGCCCGAGCCGCTTGCGAAACACGGAGGGTTTGCTTGTTAATCCAAGCATAAGGGAATCTAAGACCTCGAATCGTTTTGGCTCGAGAAAGAGAGAGAGAGAGAGAGTCGGCAGAGAACTTGGCATTCGGGCTTCGGGGCAAAAGTTTACGAAAGTTAACCCTTAGCCCCTCAGTGCGCGCCTATATAAATCTCCCTCGTCGAACAAGCCTTCAGCACAAGCGCAGCAAGAGTTTAGATCCGCCTTTTCGCGGCCAACTTGACGTTTTGCATACAACCGCCCCCTTTTTTTCACGCCGACCCAACTACGCGACCTGGTGTTAAAAAACTTTCCGAAGAAGAACGGGACGAGAGATGGACGGCTCGGTCGGTTGACCGCGCTATTTCAAATTTTACACGGACATCTTTTTTTTAATCCTCGCAATTTGGTGTGCGCGGAAAATTCTGCAACTTTTGTTTATAATAAAGTTAATGCGCTATATATATATTTCTATTACGAGAGTTTGCTATTTAAATAAAACTTTGTACTTCGCAAGGCTTGTGTGAGACTAATAATGCAATTTTAAGTTGGTCCCTTATGAAAATTCAAAGGATAAATTTTAGCGCGTACATCATATTAATGGCTTATTGTTGAAGTTTATAGGCAAGATGCAAAAAGTGATAGAAATAATTTCTTTTTAGTACACTCTTCTCAAACTATGGTCATGTAAAATTTATATTCGTAAAATTTCATTAGAGCATGGTTCAAAATAAATGTCCTAGATATTATATCATTACATTTTTTTTTAATTTGTAAACATTTTTTTATGTAAAAATTATCTTATTAATTACATTAACAAATATAGCATTCATTACTAGAAAATGTTGTCACTATTATTATAAATTTACAAACGTTTCTCAAGTTGTGACGCATTTTTCGATTGTTAAAGTAATAGTTGTTTGAGCAAACTAAATGTTAATGTTTTGAACTGCCAGAAAATATTGTACCGGTTTAAATATCCCCATCTAAAAAATTACAACATAGATAATAGCAATTTAGAAAACATAAGAAATTTCATAAACCTCAAACTACTTTTTGTGTTATTCAAGTATCTTAATTCTATCATTTAAAAAAATTTTTCGAAAATCGAATATTTGTGATTAAAAAAAAGCACATTGACGGATTAAAAAAATTATTTTTGTTCCGAATTCAGAATTAAAAAACAAAAAAAATGAGCCAAGGTAGGTTGAATTTGGACATATAGTTCCCAAGATAAAGCGGTATACATACATACACAGACAAGCACACACACAAAATACGTTTATGCAACTCTGTGCGTGAAGCAATACTTCACGCACTAGTGCGCATTTTTGCGAGTACTAAATCAGCACTAAAATAGACATCGTTGCATAAAATATTGTTCGATACTAAGTCAGATGTGAATTTCGGACTTGTGTGGGAATAGCGTCCGAGCGAAGCGAGTCCGAAAATCACTTCTGACGCACTACTATTGAAAACTACTATTTTTGAGCTTAAAATTCTTGAAAACAAGTTTCCACGAAGGTTCAATGAAAATTAAAATTTTACTATTAACAAAGCTTCCTCTATAAGGAAGCAAAAGACTAATAATGGTATAGCACGAACTTTACCATGCCAAACTCAAAATACACCCACTTTTATTCTGGAATTAACAGAAAGAATAAACTCGAGTCAAGTGAGTCTAACAAGGATTTGACCAGGGTTGCGGGTCCTGGATTTTGCCCAAACTTTGTAGAATTATTCTTTAATCTAAAAAAATGAATACGTGTCTCGGGATTTTATTGAATGGAGCCTAGTAACAAAATTAGGGGACTTTTTTTAAAAAATATAGGGGAAATATACGTTTACGATAATGTTAAATACTGGGAATCTAAAAATCGTACAAACACGTGTAAAAATTCAAAATAAATTACAAAAGCTATAATTTGAGGCTTATTAGATTAAAATATCTTTATTGGTTCAAAAGTTATAAATAATTGAAAATTCATGAAAAAATCATTTATTTTGACAAAACGTAAATTTTGAACCAATGAAGATATTTTAATCTAATAAGTCTCAAATTGTAGCTTTTGCATTGAACTTTATTTTGAAGTTTTACACGTGTTTGTACGATTTTTAGATTCCCAGTATTTGACATTATCGTTGACGTACATTTCCCCTAAAAAGTCCTCTAATTTTGTTACCAGGCCCCATTCAATAAAATCCCGAGACACGTATTCATTTTTTTGGATTAAAGAATCATTTTTTTGGGCGCCGTTGGAGTGATTAGCGTACTCCGCGTAAATGGATACAAAAAGATCGCGCGTAAAAAAGAGAAAGAGGAAGCCGTGGTGCAAACTGTCCGAAAATTCGTTAAGAGACCGAAAAAGCTGGGCGCAGTAGCGCGTGTTACACATGTCGAGCACGAACTCGGAGGAAATCTTTTCCCGCTGGCGCGCGCGGGGGCCGCACAATATCCCAGCCGCGCGTGGCTCAAAGAGACCGCGGCAAGTAGATTACACCTGGGCGCGTACGGCTCCCCCGCGCGCTAAGCATAAGTGCATGCATGTATGTATACGTGAGCCCGGGGAGGAGTGCAAGAGCCGCGCAGTCAGCTGCAGGCTGCGCCGCGTCTTCGCGCCCGTAAAAAGCCCGGCCCCGCTTGAAAGGGGGAGAAGGATTTCGAAGAATACGAGAAAAGACCCTACCCTGCCCTCCCACCCCGCTATATATTTCGGTCGCCGTCGGAGCATGTCGCGATTGAACGGGATTCATCGGGCGTTGAAAGGAGCCCCCCGCGCATCTGAAAAAAAATGAGGGGCGCGAAAAAATCTTTATAGGCATCGTCATGGTTCTTTTTTTTCTGTTTTTTTTTTTTATCTTCTTCTAAACAGACGCGCCGCGGCTCGTTAAATGAAGCCTCGAAAAGAGGTTTATTCAACTGGCGCCGACGCTGCGAATAGTGCGTGCGCGATGGCGTTGGCTTAAAACCAGGCCTCGCGCGGGAAAGTCGGAACCTGGGCCGCTGCTGTTGATTTTTCAGCCGGCCTTTTTTTCCCGTTCATTGTCCGCTGTGCGAATCGCTCTCAATCGCACTTTCAGCGTTTGAATTCAAAGATCGTGCGTGTTACTAGCAAAAGAATAACCCACGCGAATGAAATTTTTTGCCATGTTGGTTGAAAAAAAATATATACGTTGAAATGAAAAAATCAGATTTAACGATGTACATACTATCTAGACTAACTAAATAATCAGGTTTATTTATCTGTTAATGCAACTAAATGTTTATAAGTTTTTTTTGTAAAAGAAGGGTTAGAGAATATCTTTATAAATTATTAAAAAAGACAAGATTTTTAAATGTTATATTCGTTTAAAAAAAAACTAATAACTTTTATGTCAACTCTTATTTAAACTTCAATTAAGCTATGTAAGCGTTCCAGGTCGAAACATGAAGTAATCAACCTTTACGCTCTCTTAGAGTTCAGCAGCTTCATACTATAAGACGACAAGCAATTAGCCTGTGTCGAACTCACGTGATGCGCAAGAATGGCTGCTCAATGAAATTTCACAACTTCAGTAGCGAGATGGCGGAAACTAATTAATGTTTTCTTTTCTCACTATAGTAATTTTTTTATATCCAAGAATTCAAAATCTACAGTTTATCATCTGGACTAAAGCCGAGTCCATGAAATCGACTAGAATACACTTTTGTTTAATTTAGCTTACGAAATTCATTGCTATAAAATTTTTTCAATAAATAACCTACATAGGAAATCGAATCCATGAATAAAAGAAAAATCGAAAGTAAAATAAAAATAAACTGCATATTAATATGCAGAATGGAAATAACATATGACGGTTCTTTACCTTTGTTTTTCCCATCGCTGCCGTCGACGGAGTAATAACCGGAGCTCGATGGTAGCCCTTGAAGCAAAAAGAAAGTACCGTTACACCCTGTTCCGTTCAATTGAATTGAACTAAATTCGTAGACCCTATATTTATGCACGATTTTATTAAAGAATTCTGAAAAAAATGTCGGAGGAAGACATTGAAATGCTTTATGTATAATCAAGTCTAAAAAGAGACATCGTCAAATGTAAATTTATAATTGCACACTTTAAAACAAATAAAATTTATTTTTAAAATATCTACTATTAAAAAATTAATGTATCACCGTTTTATTTATCTCCAAATTATACACGTGACCTTATTTGCTATCAATAAAATGGGTATAGATTCAGCTTAAGTGTCCTTAAATTAAGTTTTAGGAGTTGAATTAAGAGGAAACGGTAAAAAGCATTAGATTCGTTATTTATTTAGTTTGTCGCAGGTACGACCATATATCCCGGGTTACAGGCTTCTTTTCCAAGATTTGGAGGCGGAAGGGAGATTTGTATCCATGTGCTTTCCGTAACTCGGTCGATTGGAGCTAGCAGGTTGTGACAAAATTTATCGTTCTGAGAGAGAACACGACGCTTAATAGGGACACAATGAATTTCAAGTCAAGTTTCTCTCGTAATGAGCGCAAGTTTCCATGTACTTCGATGTATTCAAATCCCCCCTCGGTACGTAAAACAATTCGAATCCAATCTTAATTGTAAATTGATTGTACACGAACCCGAAGATAGATATTACTTAATGTAATGTATGCTTTGAAATTCAAGGAAGCTGTTCTAACTTGTTTAAATGCGTTTCGCTTCAGTTGCTATAATTATTGTTAAGTTTGCTCAACGAGTAATTCATGTAAATATCATTTCAATTTAAAGTCTTTACAATCGTATATTTACATTAGAGTGAGGTATTAACATTGAATGCTTGAAAATACTTACGGTAAAGTTTTATGCTGCCGTCAGTGTCCCCCAGTGAGTTTCTGGAGACGCACTTGTAGGCACCAAAATCAGAAGCATTGACATATCTAATAGTGAGCTTCATGTGAATTCTGTAGGCGCTGTCGATAAGTACTGGTATGTATTTTCCTCCTGAAAATAATAAAATGAAAAATGTAAAATTGTAGAAATGATAGCTTTATTTAAAATATTGATTAACATTTTAATCGAACGAAGAATAATTTTCAATGCAGAATAATTTTAATAAGGATGAATAAATTTGAAAGGAAGAAGAACTTTATGCTTGTCTACGATGAATTTACGTTGTATTGGAGCACGTAGGACGAAATATATATATATCGAAACGAGTTGAACGAGATAAAAGTAATCCGTTTTTATAGCACGAAACTCAAAGAAAGGTGATTTCCGAAAATTTTCTAGAAAATTCACAATAAAGAGAAGACGTCACAATGCTTCGAATCAAGACGATTCAGTATTCGAGTGGTGACGCTACTAACGTGATTTCCTCTTAGATCAGCGCCATTCATAACATGCAAAAAGAAACTTTTTACCAAATTTTTTACTTTTAAATAAATAAATTTGGTTTTTTTAATGCGTGGAAACTTAAATCTATTATTTTAAAACCCATTACCAACGATAAATATATACGTTTTAGAAAATTATAGTCATGCGAATAGCAAAAATTTCTTCATATTTTAAGATTATGAAAAGCAATTTTATAAAAGAAAGAAAACTATTAATAAAAATTAAATTATTCTTGCAAATCTTTATGATTGACTTCTCAAATTTTTTGCATTTAGTTTATTTGTAAAGCTATAGTAATAACTGTAGAATTAAACAAGCTTAATTGTTACCCAATCCACCTTCTAATTTACGTTGTAAGTAAAGTTGTTCGTAAGTATGGGGATATAGATGTTTTTCATAAATACAATAAATTTCGTATTCACCGTATAATGTTTGGCTGGGGATCAGCAAGAAATTTACAGCTAAATAAAGTGTAGAATCTGCGATTCCATCACCATATCTTGTTTATTTATTTAATATTTTTCTAAATCCCCGATTTCCCCTGATTTCGTGAACAACCTTTCTCGTAGAAGTCTATGCATTATTCAGCAGCTAATTTCATTCGAATAAATCGGCCGAAAGAAACGGGTCCCATGAAAGCGTCTTGATATTGACGCGTGAAATGGATATCAGATGAGGGAGTCTGCGTGAGTCGACGAGCGGCATAGGCCGTACGCGTTACACTTTTATTTTTCGCCCCTCTAATTTTGGTGCACGTAATGCGTAAAGCCAGACTAGTTGCATAACACATCAGATAAATTATCGATAGCTCGGGCTTACTTAATATAAATTTCATCTCTTTGCTTTGATCGGAAACTTATGCATGATGACGGGGAATTTGTTGCTTATTGAGACAATGAATATCGTAATAATTTCACGTAGGGAGAGGTGTCTTATTTAAAAATTGTTATTCCACGCGTAACTTGTCCCCAGCCATTATTATCAGATTTTATTCGAGTTGATGATGTTTCTTCATTCGGAATGAAGACGATTGACATACAAGTATAATAAGAGATATGATGATGTATTCCAGGATACTCGACTTGAATTATAATTAAGTCTCCCATTGCATACCAAGAGGATGAAGTGCTACTTTTTAGGATAATACGTCCAAAATCTCAAACTGTTGTTTAAGGATAATTACTTATTTTTTAAATCTAATTTTTAGGTTTATTATTTTAATTAAAAATAAAAATATTTCGATCTTTATAGAATTGAATTTAGAATTACCAATAATGATATTTGATTAATTTTTAAACCCACAATTGTCAAAACAATAATTTTAGTTTTTCATAAAAAATAGATTGTAGGCAAAAAAGGAGAAAGTCGAATTGAAACATAAGTCGCAAAATTGTAGGTGTAGTTATCGCATGTCGCATATGGAAGGTGATAAAACGATAGATGCGACGCTTACCTTGAGCCACGATCTCGTCGTTACCACGCGTCCAATAGTTAATGGATTTCGGATAGGCCTCGGAAATGCACTCAAGCGTGATTTGCTGACCTTCTCGCGCCCCGATCAATTGATTCTGTATCGTAATCGCCGGTGGAACTGAAATTCATCGATTACATCAGTCAAGAGTCGTCGTCCGGCTCGGCCGAACCGTACCACTGGTACAGACGCATATGGAAATTTAATCATTGCAGCCCTATAAACAAGCGGTTCGCTTCACTTACACTGCACGACGAGGGTGATCCTTTTGCTTACGGTTGGCGGCACGCCGTTCGTCGCTATGCATAGGTACGGACCCATGTGATGCCGATTGACCTTCGTGATGTTGAACGTTGATCCCACCACAGTTTGGACTGCAAATAAATGACAAACGATAAGTAGTGCTTGTACGTAACTTGAACAAATGTTGCAGACTTTTTTTGGCGTTGCACGCTTGAAAAATAATCAAAGACAATCAACTACTACTACGATAGGAGAGCTTTGTGTTCATTTTAATTTATATGTACATCTATGTATGTAACATTTCATTTTAAGATTTTTTATTTATTATATTATTTATTTAGAAATTTATTGAAATATTCGTCTTTGATCCTTAAGAACAGACCTATTTCTTTAAAAAGGAACTCGACGGTTCTTTTCAAATATCAAAGTCTAGATTTCCTTCCGATATTTGTAGTGTGGCTCTTGGAAATATCGTAATGTCTACGTATCAGAAGATTGTACTGCTATTCTTATAGTAATTTTTTGTCACAAAGTTGAAGTTTTCTAGTACAGATCAAATTTGTTTTATTGCAAGCAGAAATAAAAATATACATTCATCGGATTTCCAATAATTTCATACTAGAAGGAACATCGCTCGAAAAAGTCCAATAGTATCCCTCCGAATAACAATCGTCCTGCAACAAATATTTTATCGTATTCACATTGTAAAATGCACTTTCGACCGCCGAAGATTTATTAAATTTCCCCTTAATCCTCCCGAGCTTCGCGCTTACAATCAGCCGATTTGATAAAAAAGAAAAGTTTCACACCTAACGAATCGGAACAAATTACCTTTGATTAGAATGCTAATTGCGCCCGCTTGACTCTTTGGCTTTCTCCCTCTCCTCATTTTCCCTCTCGCTCAGTGAAAATTCAATATAGCGATTCGCGGTGACCAGTTAAACTGCCGCCGCAGAGATAGAGCGAGAGAGGGAAGGAAGAAGAGAGAGAGAGAAAGAGAGAGATAGGTAGGGGTCCAGCAAACCCAGGCGCGAACGAACAAACGAGCAACCGACTGTGCACGCTCCCTCTCCTCCCGTAAATTCGGTTTACTTATCCGGAAGTCGAGGTTGAGCTGCTGTCTGGGCCGCTGCGCTCGGGTGCCGACCGCAATCGAATAACCCCTCCGCCGGAATATTTGCACACTCCTGACAAACTGTGCGGAGCGCCAGTTACATCGGCCGAAGCGGGCCGAGCGTCAACCGCCCGCGGCGCCAGCTCAATGCTACTACACGATTTTCGAGCGATAATCAGAAAAAAACGCGGCCCGCTCGCACCTATACACCCCTAGCCTGTCCTTTTGACGCTACTGTAGCACCATTGTTGAGCTTATAGTGTGCTATGAATTGAGTTTGATGTTTTTCAAAGCGAAATTAGGCTAGACAGTTGAATGGATATTTAACTTAATTACAATTGAATATAATGTATAACTTTTAATATTATAAATAAATAAATAACGAGTAAAAAATATAAGTAACAAATAAAAAGAATCTCACAGAATTTAACGATATTTATAAACTTTTATGTATTTATTTTATTTTATTTTATTTACCAATTGAATATTAAATTAAGTAACTTCGATTATCAAGAGCTACAGTAATTATTGAGAAATTATAGTGCATACTGCATGATAAGTGCAGTAGATAGGGGAAGGGCGGGCAAGACGGACACCTTAAGGAAAAGCAGATAAAAAAATAAATTAAATAATAACAAATAAATA